>RJWM01000736.1:0-103588 GCA_004363535.1 Dasyprocta punctata
CAATCATGGGAGCTGGCAATCAGAGAGTGAGAGAAGAGAGAAGCCATGAAGCAGAATATACTCACCCAGGTCACAACTTCAGTGACCCATCTCCAAATAGGCCGACCTCACTACAAACCATTCAACCATGAACTAACAAATGGATTAATCCACTAATAAATATAGTGCTCTATGATCCAATCACTTTCCAAAATCACTACCCCACCTTTGAACACATAAGACTTTGGGGGATAATGTTCTGTTTTCTCATCCTTGCTTAGTTCTCCATTTCACAGTCTCCTCCTCTGACTAATTCTCCACACATTTCCCAGTGGCTGCCTTAAAAATATAGATCACACTATGAGACTACAAAGCTTAGCAGTTTAAGGGATCTTTACCTTGTCCAGATAAAGACTTTGTTCTTCACAGTAATGGATTTTGACTTGTCTACTCATTAAACAAGTTACTGCTGCTTTATTTTTTTTGAAGAAAAATTATTCATGATTCCCAAAAGATTTCTGTACACATCAGTCTCAAATATATTCACAGTTTTAGTGTATATTCACACACAAATTTCTGAGTGATGTAAAATTCATCATGAATGTATTTAGCTGTACTTTATGAGTATTTTAAAAGAAATATGTAAAGTGATATGAAAGAATTAGAGAAATAATGCTCCCTAAAATTACTACTCATTTCAAACAAAGGGTTTTAGCAGGAAAAAGCCCTTTCATTAAAAGCCAGGGTTTAAAAAAATGCAAGGTTGTTTTAAAGGTGGAAGCTGTACTGCTAAAAAATCATAGAAAAAACAGTCCTATCTGATGATTTTGCATATGAGTATGTAATATAGACACAGAGTTTCGATTTCCTCTCCACAGAAGGAATGCAGAGTTGTGACGTTTCTGAAATTCTAAACCTGAACAGGGGTCGAGGGGAATCATTAGAGTCTGAGCACATAAGCCAAGGTATGCTTTATGAATGCTGAAACTGAAAGGTTTGCTTTTAAGGACTTACGTAGGTTTCCCTCCTGGCCACCCTGCATCCGGCCCTTCTTAGAAGAGTCTTCCTTGGAAAATAAAGTCAGTGAATTTTTTTTTTCCAATGGACCTACAAAGCAGGAACAGATGTGACATGGGTAACCTCTACTTTGTGCATACCTCAGAGAAAAACGACACGGACTGAAGCAAAGGATCTGGATCCAGTCCAGAGAGGACAATGGGAGTTTAGGCCTCTAATGACACGGGTCACTTCAGCTCACTCTTTTGTGCTTGGGTAAGGGGTGCAGGTGGGAAAGGGGGAGCTGTGTTTATTTATTGCAAGCGCAAATGTAGGATTTGCAAAAGTCTGACATTCTCCTTAGCTCTATGCAATCAATTTTTCCCACATCACAATACCTATACTACTTTATTTCACTATTCCTTAGTGCATTGAGAAAGTGATTCAATAAAATGCTTGTGGGCTGAATTCTAGAGTCTGACACCCTGAATTCTGGCTCTGCCACCTAAAACTACATTTTGTTTTAAAAAATTTCACCTGTATGCCTCCGTTTCCTTCTTTACTGTATTCACAATGATAGTGATGTCACCTTTCTCAGTTTTTTTTTCTGAAATTTTTAGTTAGTACACAAGAAGCAAATAGACCAATACCCAATACATAAATAAGAAGGGTTCAAGTTACATTATTCATTATAATTATCTAGAATCACTTTATACAATGGTTTTATATTTATTTGGATCAATTTCATATTTTCCTTATAAGAAAGCAAACTAAATTCACTTTATACACATTGTTTAGATTCCATTTTAGTAGTGAGCTGGTAAATGTTCAACAGCTGTCTCTCCAAAACAGAAAGCTTAGATTTGTAGAGTTTGTTGATTTCTGTGCTGTGAATGCTCCCATTAAGGTCATTCTCAAACTATCAACATAACGTCAGCGGGCTTACAAAATTCCTAAAAATTTAACAGTGGTCTCCCATGAGCCAATATAAGCCTACTGAAGGTAAGGGTAAGTTATGAAAGAATAAACATGTGAATAAATGCATGAAGAAATTAACATTTCACATCAGGGAGGGTTAGTGGCGAATCAGTGATGGCCTGCTGTTGTTTATTGGGCCTTGCAGTTCTTCTGTCTGCCCCTGACTTGGAAAAATATTTACCGAAGATTTCTACCACACACTTGCCTTTTGTGTTTTTATGGGAAGAAAGAAAACCTTGATCCAAAAATCTTGGGCACTGTCACACACTGTATTTTATTTGGGAAAATTCATAATGCATACTGTAAGTTAAAGACACTGATAAAATTTAAACTGAGGATATATATATATATATCACTAGCATATATGTATATATATATATATATACATATATAACCTTTTTCAGAACTTTTGACTAGTAAAATTATTTTGGCTTGGTAACTAGTGACATCATGAAAAATTAGTATCTCTGCAGGGCACGTATTGGAAAACACTGACAGTGCTACTTTTTTAATTGTGTGGAAAAAGTAAATTTCTTCTGTAACTTTGAGAAACCATATTTTTAAAACTTGGAACAACATTCACATATACCTTGGATATTCATCAAATTAAAAAAATAAGTATTATAAAACTATATGAACTATCTGCCCAAACCTGCCATTGCACCGTTATGCAAAGTGGACAGATTATTCCCATTGTACAGATGGAAAGGTACTGACAACTTTTAATTAACTTAGTCACACTGTTGATCAGAAGTCAAATTCAGATCTTCCTGTGTTCAAAGCTAGTATTTCTTCAATATTTCATCTGAGATGTCGTTGTAAAATTATGATCATCAGTTTTAGCTTAGCTGTTTATTCTGCAAAATAATTTCAATGTTTTAACCAAGAATACAAAAATTATTAGAAGTACATTCCTGAAATGTCCATAACATGACCTAAATTTTAGTTTTGCATCCTTCTACCTTCCTGTTACTAGAAAAATTCTAAAACAATTAAAAAAGAAACAAAAAACATAAAACCAGAAAATGGAAAAACAGAAGCTTCTATTCCTGGGTTCATACTCCAAGCTTTTGTTGGCATTTTAAATTCCATCCTTTATCTGTCTTCATCTTGTTCTTCTTCTCTAGTGGCTTTGACAATGACTATCAGCATGGCTAACTCATTCTCTATAAACAAGTCAGAAGGAACCTTTTCTTCTTATTCCTTTATCCCTGATCTCTTCCGTTTCTTTCTTCTTCACCTTCCTAGCCTTGTATCCAACAGCTGTATACATATATTCACTTCTCAACTGCTTTTCAAAACTCCCCAATTAGGCATCTCCCACCATTCTGCTGAAACTCAACAACATCATCAGTACTTTTATAGTGAACCCTTGACAACTTTCCATTTTATATTTAATTAACTACTCATTTCTTCTTGAAACATGCTATTCCTTTTGCTGTGCTGACAACTCACTTTGTTTTCCTTGTGCTTCTGTAGTGATTTTGTCTTAACTCCGATGGAGACTCCATTTCCTCTGTCTTTTCTTCAAATTCCGGTTCTCCTCAAAGATAAATCTCAAGTCCATCTCAGGAGTCATGCCACTTGAGTGATCTTACCTTCTGTCACAGAGTCAATTACAATTTTTAATCATGATTACTCTGGATTGATATTCCGTCTAGATCACAAGTCTTCAAAATCACATCCAAATTCTTAAATTGAATTTCAGTTTGAAGGATATTAAAGTATGTCAAACTTTAAATTACTAATAATTCTTATTCTCAATGTCTCCCTCTAACTGTGTTCCTTTTGGAAAGCAAACTTCACTCAAGCTTCTATGTCAAATAAATGAATGAGTGAATGAGCAGCAACTGTCGAATTTCCTCTCTCTCATTTCAGATTTAATTCATCAAAAAAACTATGATTCATCTGCCTAATATTTATAAAATTCATCCATTTCTTTTCAACATGCTATAACCCAGCCTTTTTCTGCTTATTTATCAACAGAATCCTCCTAGGCAGGCTTTCAGGCTGTATTCATGTTTCTGTACAATCTACTCCTTTAGAAATATATTTCTAAAATTAAAATCTCATCCTTTCAGTCTTATTAAAGATCCTCTAATGGTATATTTCTGCTCTTCATTTTATGCCACACATCTTGAAGTTATTTCAGAATTTTCAACAGGCAAATGCCATTTTGTTTATTAATACTTCTATGCACACCTCCTGTAAACACACACACACACACACACACACACACACACACACACACAGAATAAAAAAAGAAAAGATAAGAGAAGAAAAAGAAAAATCCTTCATTTATCCTGACCAATTCTCACCCATTCTCCCTGTTTCAACCTAAAATCTATTCCTGAGAAAAACCTTCCCTCCACAAGTTCCTAAGGTCTGCCTTCCAAGTGTTCTCAAATATCCCTGAACATAGGGTAACTAGCATAACACTCACCAAACATTTTTGTAAAATCATATGCTCTTTCCTCAAAATACTTCAGTTTTATTTTTTTGGAAAAGTGTGTGAAGTCTAAAAATGTTTGTGTAGACTATTTCCTATAAGAAATCATAGTGAAGTAATGAGCTCCAGGATTTCTAACTGCATGCCATAGATGATACATGTATATTATCCTAATGTATGGCCATATTACTTAAATAGTCTGTATTCATATAATTTGCATTATATAGAGTGATGTCAATAAAGGACAGAATTCTGGTTAAAATGGCAAACTAACATATGTGTTTTTCTAGGTTTCCTTCTAAATCACCATGAAAATGATAATAATCAAATTAAAATGTTTAAATTCATGAAGATGAAGAAAACCAGAAACAAAATGAACTGGAAAGAAGGCATCAACAAATTTTTGGAAGATGGAAAGCAGATGAGTAAGTAGTAACTGATCTAACAGACTGGAAAAATCCTAAAACCCAAGTGCCTTTCAAAGGAATTTCAATAAGAACTCAGCTGATTTGCATCACAGAATCTTGGAAAGGTGAAATCAGTGAAATACCAGGTACTCTGGAAGATACAGGGCTACGATACACACTTCTAATGAATCTGTACAAGGAGTAGAACTCCTGAATGATCATAATGCTCTGTAGTTAAGTAGCTGCTTTCATTCTGATCCTGACAGAAAGCAAGAATTAATATTTTCTGTGGAGATGCTGAATAAGAACTGTTTTAAAATTAAAAAAAAAAAAATGCTGGACGTGGTGGTGCACGCCTTTAATCCCAGCACTCGGGAGGCTGAGGTAGGCGGAGTGTTGTGAGTTCGAGGCCGGCTTGGGCTACAACGCGAGCGCAAGGCCGGCCTGAGCGAAATAGTGCGACCCTGCCTCAAAAAACTAGAGCCCGGAGTTCAGCTCAGTGGCTTAAGCGCCTGCCCTGGCAGGTGCGAGGTAAAATTAAAAAAAAAAAAAAAAAAAAAAAACTGTCAAGTAGTGGCTAAAATGATGTGCCATTTTGTAAGTAAAGATAATTAAGGAATATTCTGAATGATGGCTACACTCTGCCCACCTTCTTTTTTCTGGACAACTAGGATGCAATCAGGAGATGGGAGGGTTGAGGATGACTTCCTTACTGGGGACACTAACTAGACCAAAGAAATAAACACAAAGAATGACTTTTAAGCATCCCAGTCAAATAACTGGGTCAAGACTGCATCAACATATAGAGAGAAATCCAACAGTCAAGGAACACAGTAATGCATTAGATTTTCTTGCTTTTCTCTTACATACAAATGGATGGTCATGTGTTCCAAGGTATTTGAGTCCAGGCTCAAACCTCAAACCAAATACATAAATCTATAAACTTGGATTTGTAATTGTATAAGAAATTATTACAAGTACAAAACAAGAATGTGAAAAGTAGATGCTCTAAAGAAGAATAATCTGAGAACTAAAAAGCTTTTGAAAATTAAAATTGTGGTTGCTCCTCAAAACTATTTTTGAGTTGGATTAAAAATACTGTTGAGAAAATATATTAGAAAGTAGGCAATAGAAAAACATGAAAGCCATATGAGAAAAACATGTTGCAATATTAGAGAACAAACTAGAAAGTTAAGAAATAATAATGAGCGAAAAGAAAGAATAGAGAAAATGAGATAATTGCATGTATGAATTTTATGAATATGAATGAAGAAGAAGGCATGGTAGCACACACTCCTAATCCCAGCATATTGGAGACTAAAATTCCAGGATTGCAAGTTCAAATGCCATCTGGATGATTTGGTGAGATCCTATCTCAAAGCAAAACAAAAAAAAGGGGTGGGGATATAATCTTGTGGTAGTGTGGTAGAATGCACTTTTTTTCAGTTTCCAGATCTAAACTAGCTAGGTAGCTATCTGTCTTTCTATCTATCTATCTATCTATCTGTCTATCTATCTATCTATCTATCAGCCATCTATCATGATGAAATTTCTCAATATGGAAACATAGAAGGTATTGAGAAGATCACTGGAATTTTCAGAGAGTAAGAGGGGGATTTCATATAGAAAGTATTAATCAGAATGTCACCACTGATTTTAACACAACTCTTTTTTTTTCTTCATGCTTTTTTTTTTTGAGACAGGGTCTCACTATGGATTTCAGGCTGGTTGTAAACTCACTTTGTAGCCCAGACTGGCCTCTAATTCACAGGGATCCTCCTGTTTCAGTCTCCTGAGTACTGGGATTACAGGTGTGCACAACCACGCCCAGTTTTAACACAACTCTTAACACTAGAAGAAAATGGAACAAGGTTTTTACCATTGTAAAGGATAGGGCTTATAATATCTAATTTGAGGCCCTTGCTTAAATGTAAAGACAAAATAAGGATATTTTGATATTTTTGAAGTTTATAAAGGATGCTTATATATATTAATAACTTGAGAAAGTACAATACAAAAAATTAAAGAATAAGATTCAATAAATAGTGGTTTCTTTTCTGGAAAGAAAGACAAAGTGGCTCCTGAAGAGGATGATAAAGGAAAATTCTTGGTAAGAACTGTTTGCAAAGCTTGTGAAGTAGTTAAACTGGAATGTGAGAATGTTGTCTCTGGGAGAGAGGTTTCCAAATATATGATAGATGGCAAGATGATACATGGGTGGACAGATAGATGACAGACAGGCAGACAGATAATCTTTTTAACCAAAAGTAATAAAAACTGTGTTGTTTTGGTGGATATTGGAAGGCTTAAGAACTACATTGCTCAGTAAATGCGTTAGCCAGGCAATTTAAGAACCAATCCAAAGAGAAGAAATAATGATGCTCTATTTCAGGTTTGAGAATATTTATATAGTCTCATTATAGAAACACTAAACCTTCATTTAAATTTTCAAAGTGTGATAGAGCTTTCCTAAAATGTTTGTGTGCTTTTGCGCTCATACAAAGAATGAACCATGGAGCACGTTTTAAGACAGCCACCAAATTTCTATCAGACATGGAAATAATCTCGACAAAACAAGAATGTGATACTATCAGGAAGAACCATGAGTAAAGTCGATGAATAATCTTCAAAACTAAATCTAATGTCTTTATGTAATTTAAACAAGTGGAGGTGAGTACCCAAAAACATTTTCAAAGTGTTTAAATTGTATGGTTCAGAGAACCAAAAATTAGTGTAAGAAAGGGGGAAAAATAAAACAGCTACCTTTTGCTAAAAATCTTGTCTTACTATTTGACTTTTTTTAAAAAAAGTTTTATTATTACTTTGATACACTATTGCTATTGCAGTGGGAGGAAAAGATGCAGAGCACACAGATAGGAATCAAAGGTTCTGTTGTTTTCAAATTGGGTGCTGAGCGCATTAGTACTGATAGTTTTATCACGTTTTGTCACATACATTAAGTTTACATATATTGTTTCTTATGCATCAAGTGTTAAGAAGTACTTCAATACCTGGCAGTGCATGCAAGATGAAAACATTGAAAGAAAAACTTGAAAACAGGAAACCTCTTCTATATCAAAGAAATTTTAAAAATTTTGAAATGGAACCAAACGCACAATTATAGTTCCAACTGCTAGGGAAGCTGAGGCAGGATGATGTGTTTAGCCCATAAGGCAAAGTCATCCAGAACAACTTAGTAAGATCTTGTCTTAAAAAACATAAAGGAAAAAAAAAAAAACCCTACCAAATGTTTTTGGAAATGGGAAATGAATTATTCTAAGAATCTAGATTTTTGGCTAAAATCTCCAACATGTTTCATTTTCTTTAATTAAAAAATCAATCAATCAATCAATAAAGTGCAAAACTGTGTGAAAGCTTCACAGTTACCTTGTGTTTGAAGAAAAGGTGTCATTTCTGATAGTGAGACAGAAGACCGTAAACACCAGTGAGTTGGAGAGAAAAAATACTGCACAGTCTTCTGTGCTGCATTTCAAGATTATCTATCCTGTTCTTAGACACTACTGAAGGACAGTTTTGGGTTACAGGTATTTTCATTCTGGAATTTCCTGATAAAAACAATGGAAGACTCTCATCAACTTGTATCTAAATATTAACTGCCTATTCTTTCTAATAGATCTAAAAATGAGCCAGGCCAATATTTAACTCCTTGCTACCTTCCTGGCTGACTTGCCAGCCCCCCTGCAGCTTGGGAGATTCTTCCGTGCTCACTCCTACATAACCACTGCCTTTCCTTGCCATTATGGGAAGTAAGTAACAATTTAATGAATGATTAGACTAATATTCCTATTGATTCTTTTGTGTTACTGATCAAGCTGAAGTTTGACTTAACAAAAATTTCATACTTTAGATCCAATTGCTCATTTCCCTTCCTCAAAAATGTTCTAAAAACAGAAGCATATAATTTAGAGACAGAAGATGCCAGTTTAATTCCTGGCTCCTTCCTTTGTTGATTATCATTTTAAGTAACCTGCTATAGCTCCCTGAGCCTGAATTCTCTCATCTATTAAATGATGATAAGAGTGCCTTTAAAAGATTGGTATGAGGGGGGGATAAGCCAACAAACGTGCATTTTATATAATATAAATATATAGATATCAGTTATACCTGTGTCAGAAGTTTTTATTTTCTGATATGCATTTTCCATGCATTGCTCCAGTTTTATTCTACTTTACTTCTTTTTTCAAATTGAATTTATGAGTGAGAAATTTAAGCACAATTCTAGACTATATGGCTTTATGCTAAGAAACTGTCACAAATATTTTTATCTGTCTCTGTGTATCAAAAAGCCTCTTCAAAAATGTGAATCATTTAGATTTTCCCCAAGGTACTCTTTGTTCTGTCATTTTTCTCTGATGAATTTACAAAATTAATCAGTTCTATTATATGTTAGTCATTGAGCTATTGGGAAACCCTGAATCATTGTTTTCCTACTTTTGTTTATTTTTTTATTTCCTTATTTCTAAAATTGCCTGTATTTTAAACAAGTAGATGTTGTATGAATTTATAGACAGAGTTCAATTAAATTTAGCCATTAAGAGAAAAATCATTAATGAATCAGTTATTTCCTATCACATCCATATGTATATCATTGAAACATCTTTCAGACTAGATAATGTCTTTGCAAAAATGATATAGGCTTGAATTTTTTCTTAACTATTTCTAATGACATGTGATATAGTTGAATGAGCTCAGGTTTTATGGTGACACACCCTGAATTCAAATCCTGACACAGTCACTTAATCTCTCTCAGCATCACTTACTTTCTTTCTCTGGACAAAAAGTAGAGATGCTTATTAGGATGAAAGACATAGGAGACAGGAAAACATTTATCAGTATTCAATTAATGATAACAATCACTGTTCCACAGTCACATCTGAACACCTAGCATTCAGATGTCATTCTCAGGCTATGCTTGTATTTACATGCTAAGTTCGATGTGAAGAAAGTTGCAGACTCCATCTGGTTTGGCCTAAAATAAATTAAGCTGTCTTTGAGGGGGTAGCAGCTCCAGGAGAACAGAGAGGCTAGGCTACATCTGGGTAGCATGTCCTGTGGCTGTGCTGCACATGATGCAAGAGGCCCAGATGCTAGAACATTGCTAAGTGCTGAACATGTGTCACAGAGACAGAAACACAACAGACAACAAAGATTGCTTCCTTGTCCCCTGCTTCACCACAACTGTGTTCAAAGGAGGTTGAAGTCTGTCTGATGGGATAGCCTTTATTTTTTTTTTAGAAAATGTCAATGCCTTTAGATAGGAATATTTGTCTTGAAAATCTGAGAAAGCTCCAATACTCTGATTTTTGGATGCCTGGAACTTTGGAGGATGGAGACTATGAGTGGGTGGAAAGGAAAAGAGGCAGAAACTGAGAAGCCTCATGTTGACAGAGATCTGTGTGCCCCCAGAGAAGTCACTCCCACCAAATTTTCAGTTATGTCTGGCAAACTTATCCAGAAGGGGGAGGGTATGTGTGTTATATCACTCTTATTATATGATTTCAGAAGCAGTGCAATGAGAAGGAGAGGTGGTGAATAGAATATCAGATCCCGAAAACTATCCACCAGAGAATCATGTAAATGTAGGACAGAATAGGTTACTCTGGGGAGTTTGAAACAATTTGACATATTTTCTGTAAGTTATGGGTGAGGGACTTGGTGAATAGTGAAAGATTTCCAGCTAACCCACAAATTAATATATGAATCATAACTTTATTTTACAGAAAATGCTGACAAATGATTAATCATTTACCCAAGATCATCCAGCTAAATATGTAGAGGCAGTGACACTGGAACCTATAGCCATGTGTCTCAAGAAGAATTTTTTGTTAACATGTTGACTCTACAAGACTATTTTTTATATCATCTAATGCAGGATACCTAACATACTAGTCAACTTTGTCATCATTGAGACATAATATCTGACACCCACAGGGAAGAAGTCTAATTTGGTACACAGTTTTATAGGTCTCAGCCCATGTTTGATGACATGGTGGGAAGGCAGGGTGGAGGAAAGCTGTTCAACCCATGATAGCTAGGAAGTAGAGAGTGAGAGGAGAAATAGAGGGCAAAAATTACTCTTCTAGGTCATGTCACTGGGGACCATTACTCCAAGCAAGTCCTACCTCCTAATATCACAAGAACTTATCAATGGATGAATTCACTAATGAGTATGGCACCTCTTTGTTCTAGTCACTGAACATAATCCCTACCTCTGAACATGAGACTTACGGAGGACATTCTAGATCTGAAATGTAACATTCCTCCTCTGGCTAATATCCATCTCATTGTGCAAAATGCATTTAGTCAATCTCTAAGGGTTGCCAAATTCTTAAGAATTCAGCAGTGTTACAAAGTCCAAGTCCACAGTCTTCTCTGAGACTCAAGGCAAACTGTTAGCTATGATTCCCTGTAAAATTGAAAAAGAAAGTGAAACACTTTCAACATAAAATGCCAGAGAGTGAATGTTTCCATTTCAACAAGGAAGAATGGGGAAATAGAAATCTGACCAAAGCAACAGTGAAATCCAGTAGGGCAAGCATTAGATCCTGAAGCTTAAAGTTCAACACCCTGGGCAAAGCGCAGTGAGATGTGTGCTACAAAGGGATCCGGCAGCTCCCTTCCTATGGTCTTGCTGTTGCAGTCCATATGGACTCAGTGTGCTTCTGCTTGGTGCTTACAGCTTTCCTTGGCAGACACAGATAATCAGACTCCAGTTGAGCACAGATGACACAGGAGAAACCTGTATCTATAAAAATGTCACTAGATGTTCTAACTGGAATTGACATTTGAAAATCCAAGCTAGTCCACTCTCTTGCTCATATATATATAGAAATTTGAGGGCCTCCATTAGAATATCACCTGATAGAAAATACACATAAAGGCAAACTAAGGGTACTTACAGCTCGCTGAGATCAAATGAAAGCAATGATTTGAATGAAGATACTTTTTTGGAAAGAAACTCTCTGGAAGTTCTAAGAACATTTCTACATTTTTTCATAGGTGCCAATTCTGTAAAGTAGGAAATACTATCCTTATTTTGTCAAACAGGAATCTGAGTCTGGGGGTAAGGAAATGATTGAACCAATACTGCGGAACTCTTAAATAGAAACCAGGTTTGCAATTCAGTTCTCTTGCGTTAAAAATCAAGGCTACATGTTTGACAAACAAAACTTTCCTTTTCAATGTGCGTATGCATTTCAGGAGCTGCTCTTAAGGTTGTAAAAACAGGATCATTTCGTGCGTAAGAAAAAGAATTCCTCTGGCTATCACTCCCAGCCACTGTTGTGTAATCTCTAGTCCCTCACAATCTCATCCAGGTACCACTGAAGATTGTCCAGGAAGGGTGAACCTTGCTCACCTATAGCCTTTTCTGCTCTCGGTTTGAAATCATCTGAGCAAACTGAAAACTCCCAGAGAGAGTGAAAGGCAGCTCTAATGGGACTGAATGTGAGTGAAATAAAAGCAGACCTTAAGAAAGGCAAGAAACTAAGACCAAACAGGCGAGATCCTGCTTGGGAAATGCATAGTAAAGCTCATTTATACTAAGTTTTGTAGTTAAAGGATCTTTTTTGGATCAGAGTGGACAGTAAAACAGTGTCATAAAAATATCAGTGTATCTTTGATTTTCCACCTGTTGTCCAAGTTTGAATCTCAAGACATTTTACTGCTACTGAAATAAAAATAATAACATCCTTCCCCTTCCCTCTTCTTCTCCCTGTCTCATACAGAGGTACTGTAGCTAACAGAGTTGGAAGAGTTTAGAGTGGGGGCATAGAACTATTATTACACCCAACTGGAACAGAGATGATTACATATATGAGAATTGGACAGAGCCAGTGAGGAGCCCAGTAGACCAGAAGTAGAAAGAAGGAAGAAGATGAAGCTGCTATGTTTGGGAGGTTACTAGAGTAAGCAAATAAAACAGACGATTGAGCAAATGAGCAAATATTTGGCAAATAATGAAAACCAGTTTCCTTACTGTTGTGAAGATGATTTACAAACACAAAAAGGAAGAACTCTAGAAAGAACACTGAGACATTCTTTGTACTAGGAGATTGTTCTAGTCTTTTAATGCTATATGATAAATCATCCCAAAGTGTGATTACACAGAATAATCACTTCTTCTGTTTACACTTTCTGCAGATCAGGGACCAGTGAAAACAAACGGCACAGAGTAACCCTGGTCCACGAGGTCAGACCTTAACTGGGAAGACCTGATGACTGGGAGGATGTGACAGTAGGCAGCTGCAACCATCTGGTTCCCCAAGGGCAGTTGATCTTGAATTGATAGCTCAGGACAACTTTGCAAGGTACTGAACAAGGTGGATGCTGCATGATTTCTTTTAACCTGGATTATATAATCTTAGGGCAGTATTTCTACCATTGTGAGGTATTACACTTGAATCATACTTTATCGAGATTCAAGATAAAAGGACATAAATTTGTTCACAAATGGCACAAGGGATAAACATTTGTAGAGATTTAAAAACAGAGGGGTTCTCATCACTGACATATTTATGTGTAGTTATAAAAGTACACAGGTACATGTATGTGTGTGACACATATTTTCCTACGTGTGAAAACTGGAAATCCTTGTTCCAGTGACAGAACACCTGAGCACCCAATCTTAACTTCTAAATATCTTCCTCTGTCAGAGGAATGACAAGTCTTTTGAGAAATGAATGATTCTAAACTTGAAAAAATTAAAAATATGGCATGCTCATAGATAGAATTTTTGGTTTGCCAAAAAGTAAATAAATGCTCAGGGAATAATGAAAAATGTCAAAAATACATACAAGCTAGTTTGAAGTTGCTTTCGATGAGCAAAAGGAAATAATTTGAGCATGAAACTAGTGATAATAATATTTTGTAATACATTAAATTAACTGGAATCCATTGGGTCAACATGGATTTAAACAAACAACTAAACAGACATATCAGTGAATGAAGTATAGGGAAACTTCTTTGTTATACTAATAATTACAGAAGGAATAATAGAAATAAAAAAGGCAACAATTTGCTATCATCATAGCAGTGATTGATTTAGACAGAAATCATGAATTGGGAGGAATTTTGACAAAAAACAAGACTTCAGGGTAGACTCTGAGTATCTAATCCCCTCCTCTGTATACTCATGAATTACAAAGGAAGAATTATTAGTCCACTTCGGAGAGATCTGACATTAACAGTATGATCAGGTCACCAATGTTGACAAGATCATTGTGGGGAGTAGTCAACATCATGAATCTCCTGAAAAGTCACACTGAGAAAAGCACAGTGTAATCTCTGTAATATTACTATCAAGATGGGCTGCTGTGTGTCAAGTATAACAAATATGTCACATTCAGGATGGTTGAAGGCATTTCTACAAAAATGAATAGGTAATAGTCTGAAAATCTGTGTATCAAGTAAAGCAAAAATGTCACATTTGGGATGGTTGAAGGCATTTCTACAAAAATGAATAGGAAATAGTGTGCAAAACTGTCAAGTATATAGAAAAGCTAAGATAATATTTCCAATTGAAAGAGATTAATGAGACATATAAAAAGAAAGCAATATACATTCTTGAATAAAATTCTTTGTAAGAACAGCAAATAAAACACCATTTGGATAGTTGATGAGGTGCAAATGGAGCAAGTGAATGAGAAGCTAGTGCTATAGAAAGGTGGATTTTCTGTTTTGTAGTCCTAGGTGTAAATGATGAAAGAGAATGCCTTGGGTGCAGGAAACACACACTGGAAAAGTAAAGAGTCGTGGAGACATCATATCTGCTGCTGCTCACAAATAGTTCAGAAAAAGATGGATTATAATGGGCAGGAAGAACAGAAAGCCTATGTGGAGAATCTGTATGTTCCAGTTTAAATTATGCTTCCACCCCAAGCTTCATAAGTTAAAATCCTAACATCCAGTAACTTGGAGTGTGACCTTATTTGGAGACAGAATCTCTTCAGAAGTAATCCCATTAAAGTGAGATCATTAGAATGGGCCCTAATCCATTATGACTGGTGTCCTCATAAGGAGAGGAAATTT
Source organism: Dasyprocta punctata (assembly GCA_004363535.1). NCBI lineage: Eukaryota > Metazoa > Chordata > Mammalia > Rodentia > Dasyproctidae > Dasyprocta > Dasyprocta punctata. The sequence goes on from RJWM01000736.1 coordinate 14,860, forward strand.
GGACACAGAGATAAGAATAGCAGAAGAGTGTGTGACAGGAGAGGATGGCTATTTACAAGCCAAAGACGGATGCCTGGAAATTATTCCACCCTGACAGTCCTCAGAAGGAGTCAACTATGCCTACATCTCGACTTCAGACTTCAAACTAGAATCCAGGCTCTGTAGAACTGTGAAGGCATTAATTTCTGTTGCTTAAATTATTTGTTTTGTAAGGCTTTTGTTACAGCAGCCCTACAAAATCGTACACCTTGTGAAAGGTATGGGGGAAGATATCCAAATTGTTCTTGCAACTTTTCTGTAAGTTTGAAATTGTTAAAAATATATAGTAATAGAACTAGACTTGAAAACTGATAAAATAGTATTTTAAGTGTTCTCACCTCATATAAATGATAATTAGGTGAGGTAATGAAATGTTACACAGCTTTAACTATTTCAAAATGTGTATTGTGTGAATGTACGTATATCAAAACATCCTGCAGTACACCATAAATATATACAATTTTGCTTGTTAAATAAAATTCAGTGACAGTGATAGACAGTAACTATGTACAAAAATGTAGCAACCTTCTTCTATTTCACTTAATCTCCACTGCACCTCAATGAGGTAGACAAAGAGGACATTATTAATTGATTCATTTCACAGTCCAGTAGTATTTGTCTAAGAGAGGTGTTCATGGATCATCACAGTTGACAACTGATGGAGAGAAAATGACATGTTTATAGAGCCTTTCCTTGCTAGGGAGGGAAAGCAATAGTTCATATATGTCAACATTTTAATAAAGTTACCAAAGAAAGAAAAGTAAGAGAAAGTCTTTAGAGTTTTTTTCAGCTTGTCCCTAACTTTGTTTATTTGAAGAAAGGATGCAGCATAAGAAGAGAAAAGAAAAATGAAGAAGGTGGATGGAAACAAAGAGAAGAGTTGTGCTGCTGGCTGATTTTGGTTTTTATCTGAAAACTCACAGGAGGGCAGATGGGAAGCACCAGCAGAATATTTCTTCCCAGTCAGAGAGAGTTGCTCATCCTCTGCCCTTCAGTTTGTTCTTCAAATGTTCACAGTGCCACTTAGCTTATAGTGTTCTGTGTAATGCTAGTTCCCTCTTCCCTGCTACAGAAGTCTTCCAGGATCTTCAGTTAGCTGTTACAGAAACTTGGGTGAAGACAACAGAAGGATTCTGTAAAAACACACTCACACATCTTCTCAAGGAAGTACATAGATGGAAAACTAGAATTAACAGTGTAGGTGGATTGTAGTATTGCAGGTCTTCTAGTTGTGCTATTGTAGTATTCTATCATTAAGGAAAACTAGTTAAGGGGTCCCTGGGGACCCTGTGTATTCTTTCTTATCAGGGCATAGAACTCTTCTGAAGTGTCAATAATCAACACAAAATTTAAAAAGGCTTAATAAGAATGGTATACTACTTTTTAACTCAGAAAATATTCATTGAATACTCAGAATGTGCATTATGTTTTGAAGGTAGTCATAGGCATTAAATGGATTCATATATGTATGTAAATTTTAAATGAATGTGTGCTTATGTACACCTATTATAGCATACATAGAATATGTTCACACATATATTAATGTAGACACAGATTTTACTGCATTACACTGTATCAATATATTAAATGGATATGTGTGCACATATTTACATAAACACCTGTTTTGTGTGTCTGTGTGCACCTGTGAAACACTTAGAATGCTTCTCAGGATTATAGTAAATGCTCAATGAATTTTAGCTATTTTTATAACAGTCAGAGCAGAGTCTTCATTTGCCATATCTCTGACTTCTGTGTGCATATTGTTTTTGATGCACATTGCATGCTGCAATGTGTGCTGAATAATAACTTTAATTCCCTGTACAAACTTGCAAACAAGTCTACATCAGCAAGAGTGCTTCTGTCTGTGAGAACCATAATTGTCCAGAATGCCAAATAGGAAGACCTATGCTCACTCTCCAGCTTCAGTATTGATGTATTCTGGAGTTTTAAAAAGCATTTCCTTTATTTATCTGTTTGTTTGTTTATTTATTCATACTAGGAATCAAACTCACCATCTTGAGCTTGCCAAGCAGGCACTATGCCGTTGAATTAAATCTCCAGCCCCCACTTCCTTTACTGGGTCTCAGTTTCCCCACTTGCAAGAGAGATTTGAATGATTTATCTCAAATGGTTTTTTCCAGCACTTAAATATGAAAGGTATACATGTACAGAGAATTACCATTCCTAAAACTTGACAGTGAGGCTGGGATCCAAAGATACTTATATAAAGTGTCCAAAATTCTGGCTTCTAGTTCCATTTGGGTTCAGTTGACTGCTTTGATTCTGGTCTGCATTAAAGACTTGTTATAAGCAGCTGGTTTCTAATTCTACAGATCTTTGAAGTGTGTGGTAGGCAAAATATCTTTAGATGATAACGAGCCAAGGTTTAAAAACCTTCAGAAGAGAAGAATTTGTAGAAATTTAAACTATAATTTAGCATTAATCACTCCCATTGCATCATTATTATCCAAAGCCAAGGGGTGTTGTGTTTGCTAAATTTAAAAACAATAAAGGCATTTGTGATTTATGCAAGTACTAAAAAAGGCCTCAGAAAAATAGCAGCTTGTTTACTTTATCTAATATTTATAACACTACCTAATGTATTCATCTTGTGTTTTTCAGAAGACTCCTGGGTAATTTTCCATGCCAAAGGTTAGCCAATAGCTGACAGATGTCCTCAGTCAAAAAAAAAAGTCAGAATTTCAGTAGCTCTGAACATACATGAAAACATTCTTGCCTAGCTTCTTAAACCTAGAATCTCCAGTAACTTCAACATAGAAGTTGCTTTATATTTTTAAATTGTCTATGGTTTCCCTGAATACTTTTTCTTGAGGAAACAATATAGAACAATTTAATGCAATATGCAAAGTTCTCTATTAGTAATACATACAATTTGAGGAAGTATCAAGGAACCTAATTTTACTTGTGCTAGTTCACCTTATTTAATTCTCACAATACTTTCAAAGAGATATTAACAGTTTACAAGGACAGTAAACAGGATCAGAGATACTATGAAACCAGGGCAAAATAACCTATGTGACAAATGACAGTACAGAGATCAAAACCTAGTTTTCTTATTCTCTAAATCATAAGCTTTTTCCAATGCTGCCAACTGCCTCAGTTAAGAACTTTTTAAAGATTAAATGAAATATGAAATGTATAGATGATAGCACACAAACTACAATGACAGAATAAATAGAAAACAAGTACTGCTCAAGTAATTGAAGAAAATGGGAAAAATATTTTCAAAGTGTTGGGAAAAGTTGGTAGGTTTATAAAACTAAACAAAAGAATCTTCAAAAGAATGAAAATGAAATAAAGACATTAAAATACACATAAAAACTGAATTAAATATGAATAGAGTCTCATAAAAGATATTTCTAAAGGATGTAATTATGGGGAAATATCCCAGAAATAAAGTCTATGATGCAAAGAAAGAGTGTACATTTGGATACATGCAAACAAATACTGACTGAAAAACAAGTAATGGTGCCCAATTTGAGATTAAAAATTAAAAGCAACCCAAGATACAACTTAACTACCAGACAACAATAGCACATTATTCAGGAGGAGTGAGAAATAAAAAAGCATTTCAAAGTGCATGTGTTGTTTGCCATGGGAATAGAGATTTTGATTAACTGAGAATTTTGTTAATTGTGTATGTCATTTTAGCATAACCACTAAAATTCTAGGAAGAGAAGATTAAATGTATGAACATGTGTTCAAAGCCTCCAAACAAAACAAACAAGCAAACAACAAAAACCACAAAAACAGAGAAGCAAGAGTCTCAGGTCAGAGCAAGGATGTATAAGATGAAAGGAAATGTGATTCTCAGTACAAGCCTACAGAGAAACTTACACATTCCACACATGCTCAGAGATCGAATACTGACCAACATGCCTCTCATTGAAAAGATCATTTATGGAAAGCTTCCAAGTTCTCTTTGCTAAGGACTATTTCTTAAAGATGATTCAATAATGTAAATCTTAGAGTCTTAATTTTGTAAACCATGGAGATCTGCCTATACCAAACCTGGGACTCTATGCTGTAGTTCTGGGGTAGGGACATTTTTATCACCTATCCCAAAAGATAGTGAAGCAAACGATGTGAAAGATACTCTGTTTGAGATACTCTGCCCTATATGGGAATATTGCAATCACTTGACAGTTCTGTTTCCCAACAAAACTAACACCAAGGTGCTTGACTTATAGGTCAGTCTGTAGGAGAGTCAGAGAATAAAACGATTGTGTATTAATTTATACAAGGTTACTCTTCACTTTGATGAACTAGGGCTCTTGGTTTAAAAGTCCAAAGAGCAGATATTGGTACATTTTTTAGTTAACATCTGTGAGTCTAATACCCTATGGAAGGCAACCCCTATAGTCTTTCTTAGTGGTATATAGTTCACAGTTTCTGCCATAGTTCTCCTTTCATCAGAGCTAGGTAGAAGAAGTCTTTGGGGATTGAGGCCATCTAATCCCAGTCAGAGGTATTATAAACATTCACAGAGCTAAATTCTTCTTGAGGTGGGAGTATTCTTCAGAATTTACTACCTTGAAAGAGGCTGAAAATTCTAACTTCTTCTAAATACTAATTCCTTCAGAAATACAGGATCTATTAATTTTTTACTTCTGAAAAAAAGTCTTCAAAAGTTACTTGTAATATTGATTTAGCCAATCACCTACTTATTTACTGTTGGATTCACTTCTTCCCCAACAATATGTATGCATTCACACTTTCAGGCACCAACTTACTCCTGTTTTAGAGAACTTGTCATTAATTCCTTCATGACACTTTCAAAGATTTGATCATTTTCTTATGCACCCACATCCTTATTGTCTATCAAAGTCATCTTATTCTTTGATTATCTAATTCATGTGTCTGTTCACACATTCAGTTAAAACACAGATGCACACACACAGGCACACACCCACACGCACACACACACACACACACCTCTGTAATCAATATGAAAGCTTGCTTGATTTTGAGCCTAAGACAGAGACTGACAATGAACTCATGAGTCATTCTCAGAGTCCTTGAACTATTTTCCTTGTCTCTTCCAGATCTCTACCAACAACTGCATTGCTGAGTCTATTCTGTTGCTATCTACAGAATTTATATACTTCAATTCATAGGGGCAAAACTATGCAGAAACTTCTGGATCCCAAATCTGGTTAGTCTGCTTTTTGTTATTGTTTTTCAGTCAGATCTTCAGATCTCAATCAGTCCAAAGACTTTGACCCACTGTCAAGCCTCTTAGAGATCCTGCACCTGTCTCAAATAAAAATGGCCTTAACCATGGCCTTAATATATGTGTAATCTCTAAGTTCTGGTGTTACATTAGCATTTAATTGGTGTGCAACATAGAAATAACTTTAACTCTCATTCCCTCCTCCTTTATAATAATTATGTTATGCTACATATAGCTCAGTAGAAGTGATTGCTAACCGGTTAAACTCAAGGACCACACTCTCAAACTTCAAAGTAAATTCTTTAATAACAAAACAACAAGTCATTCTTTAATATCCATATTTAATTCTAGAGATTAAATTTTAAAACAGTAGCAAATGTGATGTTGCCCTTCATCAATGTATCCAATCACTTGATGTACTCTTGTGCTTAGTGAATGTGTGCTGCCAAGCAAAATGTGGCATGCGTTGTTACTGAGTAGGTGCAAAGGACCCCAGAAGAGAAGATAAGGGATAAATTCAGCACTTGAAGTATGGTGGTTATAGAAAAGATACATAAAGAACTTGATATTTCATATGTGCTTTGACTATAAGTTAGGGTTGTCAGAAAATTGCAAGTTTGTGAGTGTGTGTGTGTGTTTCCAAGTCAAGGGAAGAACATTTGCAAAGATACAGAGGTATAACCAAAGGAAATTTCAAGGTGATTGGATCCTGGTGTAGAGGGAAATGAAAGCTGAAGTGGAAGAACAGTAGATAAAGAGTCTGGAGAGAAGGCAATCACTGAGTATCAAATACTTCAGAGACCTTGAGCATAATTCTGAGACTAGAGTGTCAAATAAGTGATTTATACATGAAAGTAGTCTGCACAGAATTTTTCATTTTTGGTGGAGGATGAGGAGTCATTTATGACCAAAATACCTCGCACTTAATGTGATAGTGAACTGTTGTGTCCTCTTCAGTAAGCAATGCCCATCTGATTGTTTTAACATAGTTCTGGGTGCGACTGAATAATGGACACAGAGAAGAGTAAAAACCTGTGCTGGGTGTGAGTGGCATCAACCAACAGACTTATAACTTGGATGAAATAAAACAGGGAAAGAGGAAGGGAAGCGCACTTCTGTTTCTTCAGAGGAGCTCGGAGTTCACCATCACTGTGAATGTCCATACCCTGGTTTTCAGCACAGACTCTTCAGCCTTACAGAGCAGACACTGCAGCTTCCTCACACAGGTTTGCACAGGACTTTCTAATTATCCCCAGACCTTCGACCTTTCACTGATCCTTCAAATATCCAATGATCAGATGACCCTTTTGCCTTTTTCTACAACTTATGCTACAAGAAGTCATTGTAAGCCTACTCTCTCTCTCTCTCTCTCTCACTATATATATATATATATATATATATATATATATATGCATAATATTAAATCTGTTTGTGTAGTGAGTACTGACTGATACATAATTTATCAGTGAGGGACACGAAATAGTTTTATTGGTCAAAAAAGAGACTACCTTTCCTGTTGGGAAATATATTCAAAGAATAAAAGTCAGTTTAATATGACATGTTAAGCCATGTTTGTGTCTCAGAACCACACCCATATTCAATCAGAAATTTAGAATTTACACATCTGTTTTTCATTACCTCCATATATATATATATGTGTATATATATATATATACTGATATATATATATATATATATATTGTATAATGTATATATATGGTGTTGTTATGAATGTGTAGGATATACAACATAGCATATCAATTACACACTATAATAGCCTTTTTAATCACACCATTTTTTCTTTCTATTCTCCTGCTGTTTTACTGGCTCAGACACCTACCATTCCCAACCTGAGCTACTGCAGCTGGCCCTTTGCTGTTTTGTTGCTTCCTGTACCTTTCCCACCAAGCTGTGTCCTGTTTCCTTATTGCAGTGATGTCATCACTTGGACACAGTTTTCATGGGCTCCCCCCCTCCAGGGTGTATATGTTAAATTTAACCTCCATTATGAGGTATTAAGAAGTGGGATCTTAATTAAACATTATAGATTAATGGGTGGGGCCTTCGGGAGCTGATTCAGAATACATAAGGTTATCAAGAAAAACACTAATGACTGAGTATTAATGATGTTACAGAAAGAGAGTCAGAGACCAAAAGACATAGGCACACATGTGTGTTGCTTCTCTCTTGCCCATGATATTTTGTGCTGCCTCAGAACTCTGCCAGCATAAAGACCTTCACCAGTTTCTACTCTGTGCCATCTGAACATTCAGCCTTTAAAACTATGAGCTTTTTTTTTTCCTTTATAAAGTTAGCATTTCTCAGGTATTTTATTATAACAATGAAAAATAACTAGTACACTGACCAAACCAAATGGTTTTATTATTTGATGCTTTCAAATACTTGTTATTTCCTATGAGGTCAAATATGAACACTACAATATGAAACCATATCTTCTTAAATCATTAGGATTACATCAGATGTCTCATCTAGCACTTTTTATCCATTATTTGACTGCTGAATTTTCAATAAACACATCAAAACACCTAAATCATAATCCTTTCCTAGCAATATATTTTAAGAAATGGCTGGAGGGACTTCCAGGAAGATGGAGGAGTAGTAAGCAGCAGAGAAAACAGCGTCTCTGAGACACACAGTCTAGACATGAGAATATACCATCTTGAGGAAGACAAAAAGGAGGGAAGTGGATCCCTTGGATCCAGGAAGAGTCTGAAGTCTTAATCAAAGCCCACAGTGAGAGTGAAAAGAGAAACTTCAATGAAGAAGAAGGCGGTAGCTGGCGTTGCCTTCACCCAGAGCCAGACTCACTGTGTGTGGAGAGCTGTTGGAACCTGGGGATGCATGGTCACAGTGTCAGTGGCATGGCAGCTGGCAATCCCAGGGGCCTCTGTGGAATGATTTGGCAATGGAAAGGAACAGCAGAAGTGGAGGACTGTACTGGGTGGAGGTGAGTGCAGCTCCTAGCTGAGCGCAGACCTGGGGAGATTGCTTGAACTGCAGAGAGCTCAATGAATCTGTTCTCAGGGCAGACCTGCTAAGGTTGTCTACTACTCCATTATAAAGCAACTGCTGGCTTGTGGGGATACAGTGACATTTGGGTCACTCTCTCCACAGGCTGTCTACTAGTGAATCCAGAGAGAATCCTGGAAGTGAACACTGTTTTTTCTTCTTTTCTCGTTTGTTGTTTTATTTGGTTTGTTTTCCATTTTCCTTTCTTTCTTTATTATTTTCTTTCTTCCATTTTTTTTGAGTGTGTGGTTTCTGCCCTCCTTCTGGGTGTGGTTTTTTCTGTTCTACCTTTTGTCTCTTTTAGCTCTCTTTTCCCTCAGTCTTCTGCATCAGTTTCCCCAAGTTGGTGGGACCCATCTTTGTCCTCCAACCTACTTGTAATCTCTTTCTCTTTTCCCACTTCTCTGTCTTCTGCTTAATCCATTTTGGGTCCTAACCTTTGAGGACAGAATTGACATATTGCAGACTTATGTATTGTATACGATTGTTTTGCATTCTGTTGTATGGTCACAAATTCAGTTTATACGGTTGAGGGTTGCAAATCAAGGGTTGACTCAGTTTATTGTTTGGTTGGCTGTGTTTCATGCTGTGGGTGCCACTGCAGCCAAAATTAACACAATTGTTCTGGATAGCTGTTGGCCCTGTTGGTCCAGGACTGAGACTGACTGGGGGTCACAGAGAGTACTGAGGCATGGTATCAAAGAATCAGGGACTGGGCTAGGTGAGCAATAGCTTCTCATCTCTAACAAACTGAGGAGGTGGGATCTTCCAACAGACTCCGAGCCCAGGAACCAGCTGCACCTGGAAGATACTTCAGAGAAGTGATCATAACCTGGAAGTCCTTAATACCACCAATAAAGCAACCTACCATAGGCAACTAACAAGTATCACTCTAGGAATTAAACTAAAAAAGAAAAGAAATGAGAAGCCACTTAAACAGGACACAACTTCAGACACCCAGTTCACCAAAGGCAAACCTAGGGTGCAATGAGGCTGCAAAATCCCAAAGCCCCCTACCAGGTTTCTCAGAAGTGGTAACAAAACAATTGAATGAGACTCTGGAAAAATGAAATCAGGAATAACCTCTCAGATAACTATAGAGATTACCAAAATACACGCAATGCTTAGTCATGTTAGGGCAGATACAGACAAAAAAGTAAGTGAGTTTAAGCAAATTATGAAAGCACAACAAAGGAAACAAATGGATTCCATAAAGCAAATCCAAGCAGATATTCAGGAGAATAAAAACTCCATTGAAAGTATTTGAAGCAGATTAGGCCAATATCAGGACAGAATCTCAGATATTGAAGACAGGCTTGCAATTAGTGACCAGGAAAAGAAAAATTTCTCAAAACTAGCAAGGGAACATGAGAAATCAAACCAGAAGCTCCTTGATGAGACAAAGAAGAATAACTTTAGATTAATTGGAGTCAATGAACAAGCAGGAGATGCCACAAATGACATTAAAAACATCCTCACAGACATCATGACAGAAAACTTTACTTGTAGAAAAAAAGAATTCAACATACAAATAAGTGAGGCATATAGAACTCCAATTAGCAATGATCAAAAAAAAAAAATCTACTTCCAGGCATATTATAGTCAACATTTCAGAAATTTGACAGAAGAATAAAATCTTAAAAACTGTTAGGGTAAAGAAAGAACTCACTTATACAAGAAAGCCCATCAGAATGACAGCTGACTTTTCAGCACATTCTCTCAAGTCAAGGTAAGCTTGGAGTAATGTACTCTAAGTTCTAAAGGAAAACAATTTTTAACCCAGATTGATGTATCCCACAAAACTGTCTTTCAAAATAGATGGAGAAAGAAAATAATTTCATGACAAAGAACATCTGAGGAAATTTACGACCACCAAACCAGCACTCTGAAATGTTCTGAAGGACTAGAGATAATAAGGACTATAGCTCCATGAACCCCAAAAGAAGGAATCCACCAGGAAAGGCAAACAATTAGACGGAAGGGAAAAATAAGAAAAGGGGAGCCAGTAGCAGGAAAATAACATGACAAGGATAAGTCAATACACACCAGTTTCAACCATTAATATCAATGGTCTTAATTCACCAGTCAAAAGACGCAGACTGGCAGAATGGATCAAGAAGAAAGATCCAACAATATGCTGTATACAAGAAACACATTTGATTAAAAAGAAATTCATAGACTGAAATCAAAGGTTGAAAAATAATACTCCATACAACAGCGATTCAGAAAAAAGCAGGGGTTGCTATTCAATTTGCAGATAAACTCAATTTCAAGTCAAGAATGATTAAGAGAGACAAAGAAGGTCACTATATTTTGGTAAAAGGAACAATCCAAGAGGAAGAGATAATAATCATAAATATACATGCAACAAATACTAGCACACCCAGTTATATAAAACAATTGCTAATGGACATGAAAATCAAATAAGCCTTAATACAATTGTATTGCAAGACCTCAATACACTGTTGTAGCAAAAAGACAGATCAACTAGACAAAAACCAATAATGAACTATTAGAACTAAATCAAATGTTTGAGCAAATGGACTTAGTAGATGTCTGTAGAGTGTTCTACCCTACAACGTCAGAATACACTTTCTTCTCAGTTGCACATGGGACGTTCTCCAAAATAGACCATATACTGGCTGATATAACATGCTTAAGTAAATGTAAGAGAATTGAAATTATCCCTTGCATACTATCAGACCAAGTGAAATGAAATTGGAAATCCTTGCCAAAGGAAACCACAAGAACTTCATCAACGCAGGGAAATTAAATAACACCCTACTGAACAATCAATGAGTCACAGATGAAGTTAAAGAAGAAATTATACAGTTTTTACAGTTGAATACAATGACAATGCAGCATACCAGAACTTTTGGGACACAATGAAAGCAGTCTTAAGAGGGAAATTTATAGCAGTAAATACTCATATCAGGAAATCAGTGCAAGCTCATATAAACCACTTAATGTTGAACCTCAAACTTCTAGGAAAAAAAGAGAAGGCTAAACCAAAAGCTCATACAAGGGAGGATATTATAAGGAACAGAGCAGAAATTAACACACTGGAGACTAAAAAAACAATACAAAGAATCAATGAATTGAAGAGTTGGTTCTATGAAAGATTAAAAAAATTGACAAAGCCTTAGCCTACCTTATCATAAAAAGGACAGAAAAGATTCAAATCCATGAAATTAGGAATGAAAAGGGTAAAACCACAACAGACCCTATAGAAATCCAGAAAATCATCTATACCTATTTTGAAAACTAGTATTCTAATAAGATGGAAAATACAGAAGAAATGGACAGATGCCTAGATACATATGAATTAACAAAGTTGATCCTAAATAACCCAATATCAATAAATGAAATTAAAGATGTAATTAAAAACTTATCAACAAAGAAATGCCTAGGCCCTGATGGATTCACTGCTGAATTCTACAAGAAATTTAGTGAAGCCCTAGTACCACTACTTCTCAAATTCTTTAATGAAATTGAAAGGGAAGCAATACTCCCAAACTCACTCCTGGAAGCAAGCATTATTCTGATTGCAAAACCAGAGAAAGACCCAACTAAGAAAAAGAATTGCAGGCCAATCTCCCTAATGAACATTGGCACAAAAATCCTCAATGAGACGTTGGCGAACAGACTGCAGTAAATCATCAAAAAGATTGTACAACATGATTAAGTGGAATTCATCGCAGGGATGCAGGGATGGTTCAACATAGATAAATCCATAAATGCAATACATCATATTAACAGACCCAAGGATAAAAATCATATGATTATCTCAATCTTTGCACAAAATCTTTTGACAAAGTCCAACATCCATTCATGATAAAAACTCTACAGAAAATTGGAATACATGGTCACTATCTCAATCTGATAAAAGCCATCTATGAAAAAGCAGCAGCCAACATCATACTAAATGAACAAAAACTGAAAGCTTTCACTCTAAAACAGGAACAAGACGAGGATGTCCACTGCCTCCACTCTTATTCAACACAGTCCTAGAAACTTTAGCCAGATCAATTAGACAAGAGAAAGAAATAAAAGAAAGAAAGACAGGAAAGGAAGAAGTTAAATTATCATTATTTACAGATGACATGATACTCTACCTAAAAGATCCCAAAAACTCCACCAAAAGACTTCTAGATTTAATAAGCACATTTAGTAATGGATTTGGTTACAAAGTCGATTCTCAAAAATCAATAGCTTTCTTGTACACAAATAACAAACTCACTGAGAGAGAAATCAGTGAAATAATACCTTTTACAATAGCTCCCCCCAAAATGAAATACTTAGGAATAAATCTAATGAAAATTGTTAAAGACCTCTATATTGAAAACTATAGTACTCTGAAAAAAGAGATTGAAGAGGATATTAGAAAACGGAGAGATATCCCACGCTCTTGAGTAGGAAGAATCAATATAATGAAAATGGCCATGCTTTCAAAACTGTTGTACAGATTCAGTGCAATCCTAATCAAAATTTCAATAGCATATCTTACAGAATTAGACAAAACAATCCTAAAATTTATCTGGAACCAGAAGAGACCTAGAATAGCAAAGGTGATCCTGGACAACAAAGAGAAGACAGCGGGTATCACAATTCCTGACTTGAAATTGTATTATAAAGCTACTGTGATAAAAACAGTGTGGCACTGGAAAAAAAAAACCAGACCCAAAGATCAGTGGACTAGATTAGAAGATGCAGAAACAATTGCAGACCCACCCAGCTACCTTATCTTTGACAAAGGTGCCAAATACATTCATTGAAAGAAAGATAGCCTCTTAAATAAATGGTATTGGAAAAACTGGATTTCCACATGCCGAAGATTAAAATGGGACCCATATCTTTCACCATGTACTAAGTTAAAATCTGAATGGATTAAAGATGTCAACATTGAAACAGACACATTAAATTTCCTGGAAGATAGAGTAGGAAAAACTCTTGAAGACATTGGTATAGGCAAAGGCTTTATGAATAAAAGTCAGGTTTGAAAGGAACTATCACAAAGAATCAATAAATGGGATCTCATCCTTTTGAAAAACTTTCACACAGCAAAAGAAACCACCAACAGAGTGAAGAGACAACCCACAATGTGAGAGAAAATGTTTGCCAGCTGTCCTGCAGATAAAGGATTACTATCGAGAATGTATAAAGAGCATTAAAAAAATCAGTCCTCCCAGATTTAAAGACCCAATACAAAAATGGGCATCTGAGATGAACATAGACTTTTCAGATGAAGCAGTACAAGCAACAAATAAATACGTGAAAAAATGTTCAACAGCACTGATCATTCAAGAGATACAAATTAAAACAGCACTGAGATTCCACCTCACCCAAGAAAGAATGGCTAGTATTAAGAGATCGACCAATAACAAGTGCTGGAGAGAATATGGAGAAAAAGGAACCCTTCTATATTGTTGGTGGGAACGCAGGCTGGTGTAACCACCATGGAAGTCAGTATGGAGATTCCTCAAAAAACTAGGATTGGAGATCCTATTTGACTCAGCTATTCCCCTTCTGGGTATCTTCCCAAAATAATCAAAAACATACCACAGCGATATATGTGCACCTATGTTTATAGCAGCACAGTTCATAATAGCCAGATCTTGGAAACAACTTAAACTGCCCACCAACTGAGGAATGGGCAAAAAAGATGTGGTATTTCTGTATAATGGAATACTACTCAGCTATAAAGAACAATAAACTGGCCACTTTCATACTTAAATGATACACCTTGAGAATATACTTATCAGTGAAATAAATAAGTCATACATATGTAAGCCTCATATTTTTGCACTTGTGTGACAAACTGAAAGAAAAACTATGTATACGTTTATGAACATGTACATAAAAATAGTTAAGATAGTTAAAGAAAACCAAATAATTCACTGAGATTTTGATAGATATTGAAATGAATCTATAGATAAGTTTAGGGAGAATAAATGTTTTGATATTTGTCCAATTCACATGCATAGTCTTTCTTCACTTATTTAGGTTGTATTTGAGTAATTTTGATCAGTTTTTATAGATTTTAGGATACAGATAATGAATGTATTTTGGAGATTTATACATTAATGTTATTTTAAGCTTTTTTGTGATGTTGTAACTTGTGCTTGTACAATTTTACTTTTGAATTGTTCATTGTGTGTATGTAGGCCAACACTAGATTTCTGTATATGGCTTTATGACCTTGTACCATGACCTTGCTAAACTTGCTTGTCTGTTCTATTGATTTTTTGGTAGATTCTTTGTAAATAAAAGAAAAAATGTAAAAAAAAAAAAAGAAATGGCTATTTGCTCCCCAATGCTATTGGAAAATGGTATAAATACTTCTCTATTTATTTATTTTTGACTGATATATAATACTTTCACATATTTATGCAGTCATATTGCAATTCAAGGAATGTTTACAATGCATAATGATCAAATGAAGTTAACACCGCTCTTGTACTTATGTTATGCTGATATTTAGTTGTGTGCACCTATTTTATCCACTAAGTCACTCCAACTTAGAGATAGAAGTTGTATTTTACATTTAAAACGTTATAATCAATGTATGTTTACAGTACATAATGATTACATCCATCATGAGAAATCAATACATACATGTAACCTAACATGGTTGAATATAAACCTCTTACTCAATTTTGATTGAGAAAATAAATGAGCAACAGGAAAAAGTTAAAGTAAATGAATCAAAATGTAGAAAATGTTCAGTATCAACTAAAGTAACAAACGATATCTTTGGTTCTGGTATTTTGAAGCACACAAATTTTTCTTACTTTCTTGGAAATGTGTGAAAGATATTTTACTTACTGTTACTCATCCATTTTGAGTTTCACTGTTATAAATATGGCATGAAGAATTTAGTATTGATAAACCTTAAGCATATATGGATTGAAACACGGGGAGAGATTTACTCACAATGTTTCCAACTGTGTAGCTAGAAAATGATTTGATTGAATGATCTCTTAAGAGTCAGGAAATCCAAGTGTTTTCCCTCTATTTCCTCTATTCAGATTTGAATACCCTGGGAACGACTTTAAATTGTCCTAGGTAAGTTAACTGCGCATTCTCAAACCCAGGTTAGTTGGTAAAACCCTTCACCATCCACAACTAATGATCCGCAAAATTCTATAGTCAGTGAGTTGGAGACGCCATCCCGTCCAACAGAGAACGTGGAAGACAAATAGTTAATGAGGAAAAAGAGCTGGCGGTACTAACAAACATGAGAGAGGAGAGTTGTAATGGCGGGGAGCGGGCGGCGATATGTAATTCTTAGGAGATGAGCACAACTGAAAGTATCAACAGGAAAAACAATTTGAGGATGGAATTTTAAAATTGTATGGGTGCTTCTACTTTCAGTAGTTAGTATAGAGCATTTTGTGATGATATTAGCTATAAAGGCAACTAATTTGAGATAACAGGAGACAGAAAATAACACTCCACACTTCGTATGTAAAAGTTTTATACATATTATTGGAGACAAATGTGTGGAAAATTTTTTACTGTCTTCTAAACACTATATGAAATGGCTACTCTTATCTCCCATTAGTTAAAAAAAAAAAAAGGAAAACTTGAAGTTCAGAGAGGTGAAGTAACTTATATAAATAAACTCATCTAAGAATGAGGTAGACTTTCTAAGGGATCTGTCTTAGAAAAAAGGACTGGGATGGGCTATTTTCATGAATTATTTATTTCTTTAGATCCATTTTAAAGGATGCTACTTGTGTCCTTTCCGAGAGACATTACTAGCCATGATGAAGAAAGATACAGAGGGTGCCACTGATCTGCTGGACTTACAAGTATTTCAAGGGGTGAAATGACACACTTCAGTGTGGTATTCTCCAGAGCTTGTACAAGTTTTCTCTATCTCGCAAATGCTCTTATTCCAGAAAGAAGTAAGGACCTATTAGCTTATTGTTGCTTTGGTTTGGATATATCCCTTAAAGTCATGTGTTACAGGGTTGGATGTCAACCTGTGGTATTATCAGGAGGTAGTAGAACATTTAAGAGGTGGGTCCAAGTGAGAGGAAGTTTGGTCTCTGGGATTTTGCCTTGGGTGTGTCCTTCTTTGATTCCCAACTACAGTTAAGTGAGCTACTTGCTCTACCACGTGTCATGATATGCTGACTTGCCACAGGTCCACAGGTAATAGGACCAAGTGAATACAGACTTAAACTTCTCAAACCATCAACCAAAGTAACTCTTTCTTCCTTAAATTAGTTCAGATATTTTTTACAGTAGCATAAACAAACACAATAATTCCTCTCTATCTTTAAAATTGTTCCAAGAATTGAGAACATTTCAAGTTTAATGGGAGACTATTAAAAAAACAAAGTGTCAGATTTGACTTATATTTTATCCTATTAGTGATTTTATTAGCACTACAGGAAACAAAATGGAAACTTGACATAAGTATAGTTTGTGTGATTCAATAGGAATAAAAGTATAGAAGATTTTAGGTACCAAAGATAACATTTTGTTTGAACTGCGTATTATCTCAGAACAATTACATCATATAATATCTAAGACTTTCCTTCATTATGCACTGCATAAATCCAATGCTAATCAAATCCAAGGTACTATATTTTGTCTGCTAGATGGATCAATGCAACAGCAAAATATAATAGACATCTATGCAATCTCTATTGATAAGACAGTGCCCACTACATAAATGTGACAATTAAAAATATCTCCTTATTACCAAATGTACACTGGAGAGCAAAGTTGCCCCTAGACAAGAATCACTGATCTAGGGCTTTCTTTTCCATGCACCATGCTCATTCAAATGAACCACAATCCTTCTCTTTACTCCACTTCTGAACACTACTGATCTCTATCTGAAATACTGTTCTTCTTCCCATCTCTAAATTGTTAGCTTCTAACCAATAATAATATCACAGTGTAATCACTACTTTCTCAGTGTAGAATATGCTAATGGAGCAATCACAATATCATAGCAATATCTGCTCCTTTATGGCTTAATTTGTAGCCATATGCTCATTACTGGGTTCAATACGTAATTTCTGCCTACTTGCACTCACTACTTCATAAAAACAGGGACCATATTTAACTCACCACTGATCCTTAATAGTGTATAGAAACTCAGTGAACATTTGGTAAATGAATCAATGAAAGCTAAACAAAAATTTACAATCATGGGGAGAACTGGATTTACAGCCTTTGAGGCCAACAACTATTTTCTTGACTACTAATTTTTTATCCCTTGCCTTGAAAAAGAAATTGATTTGTAAGTAGAAAGGAATGATGAAGGATCCAGTCATCAGTGAGTGGCTCAACAACCTGTAGTTAGGTATACTCAAAAGAGTTCCAAGGTTTTCCTACATGAATGAGAAAAGTTTTATAAAGAATATAATTCATGAGCTCACATTAGAGGGTTAGATAGAAATCGTGTAGATGGAAAATATGTAAAGGGGATGCAGTGTCAGAGCTGGTGTGATAGATGAAAATCAGTCTGTACAGTGGTGCTGGAGATGCATAACAATCCAGCCAGGTCAGAATCACTACTTCAGTGTGAAATTTACATTGAGCAATAGTGCTAAATGAGATGGAAGACACAACAAGAGAGAGCATGCAAATGTTGCATGCAAGGGTCAGAATTTTGGAGTCTTGCTTGAAGGCAATGGGAGACCACGAAAAGTGACCGACTATGGCTGAAGATCAGTCAGACTGATACTCCAATTTTTTTTCCCCAAAACATATAGAAAAACACATGTTCATAATGAAGGGTTATGTTTTTTAAAAAGCAATAATCTTTGAATATGAGATGTAGTAATTTCTCAGCAAATAAAATAAGTGTGATCAAAAATACCATGAATGGCAAGTGCCAGCTACAGTAAAGGAAGACTCTTAAGAATACTATGGTGTGTCCTCATTTACCTTATTCCCAGAATCTGGAATTGTGTGACTTTTGGCTCTTCCCCAAAGTTAAAATGATCACGAAAGGTAAACATTTTGAATCAGTTGAGCACATAAAAGCAGCCACAATGGCATAACTGAAGACACTCAAGAAAGAGAACTTCCAGAACTTCTTCGGAAAGTGGCAAGAATAACGTGTGTTTAAAGCAATGCAGAGTATTTTGAGGGAGATTAACGACACTGCATTTTGCACTGTAACTTTAAAAAAAAATTAAACATTCCCCATATTTGTCGATCATGCCACATATATTGAGAGAGATAAGGAGTCCAGTTCCAGGCTTCAGGGAAAAAAAAAAGAGACAAACATAGGCATTTTCTGGACCCTGTGGCATTCTGAAACCTGATGATTGAATGTTTGTTTTCCCATTGTCTGCATTTCTCCCTGGTTCTCCAACATGAATAATTGTCAAGGTTTTTGCTAAGCTGAAATATATCCCAAGGAAACTGGATCTGCAATTTTGCAGAATTTCACAATGCCTTTTGCAGCTCTGTGTCAAATTGTTTGTTTAAATCTAGTTTATTTTACCTTCTTGGTCCTGGATGTACTATCAGTTGAAATATTTATATCATTGCCTCTTAGGAGTTGTGCATTTCCCTTGTTCTATGAAAAAATGTGCTGACCTGCTCTATGTATATGAGTAATTGTTTTTATTTTAATTACTTGAGTGCCTGTGGAAGGAGATTGGGATGTCTGGCTTAGTCTCTCCTTGACCATTTCTTGCCTTGTTTTCATTCTTCTCTTTTACCAACAAAATTCTTATAATAGTCACCAATAGTGCCTTTGGAGGTCATTTGAAGTTGGAATTTCTATGCGATATGTGGCTTTTTGAAAGGAGGTGTGAGAATCATATACATAAATAAACATGCCTTGCTATCCAATTCAGAAATCCTCCTTCTGCAGCCAGCCAGGCTCAGGCCACTGGGGAAAAACAAACAAACATAGCCTTGCTGTTGTTCAAATCTTATTTCTGAAAACAAGCCCCACCCCCGTTCCTAGTTACATATAACATTTTCCTCAATTTGCTTCTCTTCTGACCTCATTCATACATTCAGCACAGTTACTAAATACTGATTGTGCTTTTTAAAGTAAAAAAAAAAGTGAGGTCAAAATCTATGGTCTGTTACAGAAAATGAACAATCTAGCAGTTATTACTATCATGAGGGAACATCTTTGGAGGGAGCCCTTGTGGGTTCAGGAAGTCATGGACATTATGCCAAGAGAAATTATATTCAAACTGAATAAAAAGAAGAATGAGTGGGAGAGAGAGGGCTAGCATTAGGGAGGAAAACTGTTACAGGCTGGAGCTGGAGTATCAGCTGGTAAGAGATTCAACTTGGGAGGAGCAGACCTGGATGATATCTTTATTTTTCTTAACCTTGCTTGTACAGCAGTGTGTTCAACATACTTGCATTCACACCAGCTCTAACTTGTCCTTGCTTTTAGGTCTTGAGCAGGTGACTTTCTGAGGATTGAATGCAGCAATGCATTTGAATTATTTACATGCTAGTTGATCTACGGAAACTGCTTAAAAAGTATTACAGTTCGCACAAATTACTAGTTTTGTTTGTTTTATGAGCATCGTTACTGTTAATGTATTTTTACCTCATTCCCTTCAGTCAGTTTATTTGAAATCAACAATTTTCTGGAAGCCATCCAACTTTTGATCTAAATTCTTTCCACCCACTTACTCTTGTCACCTCTCTCTTTTCTTTCCCATCTTCTCCTGCAATTGATGTTCTACCATGGTTTAGATCCAGGAACTGGACAATCTGCAGTTTAAAATAATGGAGTCATAGGCATTACTATTTCTGTGCTACAGCCATGTTTAAATAAGTTTCTATGCATCACTCACTTGAAAATACATACTAGTATGCTCTACTTTCCATGTGGGAAAAATAAGCAAAGTATGAGTTAATCAACTCATAATAAAGCATGAGTTGACAGTTCTCACATACCTACCAACACTGACAATTATCTGCAGGGTAATGCTGTTAATGTTCTTCTTTCCAGCACTGTTAATGTGTCTGTCACTCTATTTCCATATCCATACCACCATATCTGAAGTTAAGATGCATCTCCCTGCAGATGAGTGTGATATCGTCCCCTTTCTCTCTTCCTCTGGTTCCAAACTTGCCTATTCTTATACATCTTCCACTGAGAAAACAAAATTATCTTCCTATAGTATCCATCTTTGCAAGCATTTAATGATGTTCTATTTTATGAATAATAAATATTTTTGATAATAAGAAACACCAACAAGCTTACATCAACTTAAAATTTAATGAAATTATGTTGTTTCATGTACCTGTTGGTCATTTGAGCTCTAGGCCCAATTTGAAAACTCTACTTGTGATTTGAGATTGAGGCCCAATTAGAGTGTTAGGTCATTCTTTGTTACTTTTATTTCCTCCAAATATTAGCTTTATTATCTAGCTTACTTTCCTTGTGGTAAAATGTAAAAAGCTGTGCTATCATACAGAAGCAGAGATAAGTGAATGTCTAGTTTTTGTTTAACTTTTTCCGATGCCTCTGTCTTAAGCAAAGAGGTATCTCTGCAGCTCACAGAAACCAGGAGTTGATTACCTTAGTTTTGAGTGTGATACCCATCTGTGAGTTGAACACTGCAGAAAGATGTGTTGAATTACTTTGAGCAAGGATGAATGCTATAGCGTGAATATAAGGGAGTTGCAGCCAAACAAAATGAGACACCATGGGCCCCAGCAATAAGTGCTGGGAAGGCAAATGGCAATGTCCCTCACCCCAAGGATGTCATCCAAGACTTGTCACGATCTAGCTCCAAGCTAGACTCCAATTTTCCATCATCCTTCTTCTTACATTACTCTTGTCAGATTGAATTAACTGCCCAAAGTTTCCATTTCTGTGCTTTTGCTCCAGATTGCCTTTTTTTTTTTTTTTTTTTGGTGCAGTGCTAAACTACTGCTTTTGCTGTTCCTTTAATTCTGCTCTTCTCATGGCTTAGGCAACCAACCAGGACTTTAAGACTTATTTCAAATGTTTTCTTCTTATACATATTACAATATTTTTGACACTATCTCCAGCTGTGATACAGTGAAACACTGCAGAAGCTTCAATCATCCCTTCTGGATTTCCATCCTTGAGCTATTCATTTTCAGGAGAGTGACTGAATTACGCTATTTGCTTGTTTAGTTTCTTTCTCATCTTGCCAATATATTTGCCTTACTTTTTCCTTTTTTTTTAAGCAAGAAAGTATTTTTGATTTGTCTTAAAATGTTTTTCCATAGGTCAATGATGTCTTCTCTTATTTAAATACCTGAAACAAGGGCTGGGACTTTGACTCAGTGGCTTAAGCACCTACTTGACAGGTGCGAGGTTGTGAGTTCAATCCCTGGTACTGACAAAAAAAAGACAAACAAACAAAAAACATACTAATCAATACTGTTCCTCTATACAAGCAATAAAACTAAATAGCTGAAACATTGCTGAGTTCAATTTTTGATTTGGCATATTGGTGAGCCTCAAAGTATACTAAAGTGCTACCATTATTTGATTGTCTGATTATCTTTTATGCCTAGATTTCATAACTTGAACAACTACTTCTAAGATAACAATAAGTAATATATTAACTGGTATTGATTTCTTACTGCTTTTTTTTTCAAATTCTGTATTGCTTCTCCCATTTTTTTCTGTTTTTCTTTTTTAAAATAAAAACAGAATGAAAGCTTGTCACAAATTTTGCAAGTTTGTACAATAAAATTATAAAACATATCTAAGAGAAATTTTAAAAAGTGTACTAAACAATAATAATACAATTATCTAAAAATTATTATGCAAGTGCATAAATACTAATAAAAAAGCTTATGAAACATTAACTATAGTCTTGTTCTGAGGAGTACATATGTATTTTTTCTCACATGCATTCCTTGTTCTGTGTGACACATACAACTTTTGACAAATTATTTGCAAATCAAATTTCTTTTTTCTTTTTCTTTTTTTTTTTTTTTTTTTTTTTTTTTTTTTTTTTTTTTTTTTGTACTGGGGATTGAACTCACGACCTCACACTTATGAGGCAAGTGCTTGAGCCATTGAGCTAAATTCCCAGCCCCTTGAAAATCAAATTTCATGTTGCCTTTTACCTAAATTATCATCATAAAGATGAACGGTATGGATTTTCTTTCCATTTGTGGGAGTCTCTAACACCTTAGTTCCTTGGCAAGTCATGAGTAAGGTGCAAATAAGTGTTTAACCTTGTCTTTTAAAGGTAAGTGTTGCAGTAGAGTTATTGGCAATCCATGAAGCCTGTTGTTTATATGGGCTTCCCTAAGGGTCCTTGAAGATACTCCGGTTGAAATGGATACTCATGTCTTTGGCCTCATGTTCTTCTTAGTCTTAGCTCCACACAGGGATGTGGGGCGCCTTTGGAAAACCTCAGATCACAGGAGTCATGGTCACATATGTCAAGTCATCATGGTCATCTACACCAAGGTGCACAAGAAGGAGCATGTGATTAAGACACTACATAGGGCCAACTTCAAGTTCCCTGACCAACAGAAGAACCCCACTTTAAAAGGTTAATATAGCTGAGTTGGAAGACATAGTAGTTGAGGGCCAGCTCACCTTGGGTGGCTGTGGGGTTTCATACATTTCTAAATGTAGGCTCTTAGACAAATTTTGGGTCCTTCACAAGTGTTTCCATCCTGCTGTTCCCTCATTAATCAGACCTACTGATAAATTCCCCAAAAGAGAGTAGTTATTAATTAACAAAGCAAAGATACTTTCGGTTACATGGGTAGTAACCACTGACTCATTGAGTTTTATAAGCTCTATGTTTGGCTATTATGGTTTTTTTTTATCAGTGTTAGACATTCGCATTATGATTTTCTTTTAGAACTAATAAAGGCTGACATAAAGACACTATAAAACTACATTTTAGCATAAAGTGTCAATGCCAATTGTGGAACATTATAAGAACAAATACGAGTATCTTTTATGCAAATTCCAAACATTAGTAACACATGGTGAACATCTTTAATCAGACCTTTAAATACTTAAGAAATTCTGTGACTTTAAATATTGTGGATCAGATTATTTTAGCAGTGCCAAGTTCACCAGTAATTAGAAGAAGCAACCAAATATATAAACTATGTTTCATGAAGCAAATATGTGCTCAATAAACAATGGAGACAGGTCAAAAGGATGTAGGAGTCAATTTATAGGAATTTCCCTTTGCCAAATCCGAGATCAATTGAGAAAGAAAATAGATAAAGTTGAATTATAAGTCCTAAAATAAAATAAATGTCTTTAATTGCCTCCAATATGACAAATGAATAGGCGAATGAGTAAATGAGTCAGTAAGTAGAGGGAAAGGATCACATTTCACTATGGTACAATATATTAATTTACTGTAATTAGTGTAGAAAATTATCAAACATTTAATGTATCTAAGTACATCAGTTTATTTTAAAATTTAAAATATTGCAGTTCTGAATGTCAAGTCAGCCGTGTGTTTCACTGCGCTGAAATGAAGGTACTGGTATGAGTGCTAGCGGCTCCAGTGAGAACCCATTTTCTTGCCTGTTCCAGCTTCTATAAGATTCCTGAATTTCCAGACTTGCGGTCCCTGTCATCATCAGTAGCAGTGAAGACCTTGGAATCTTCACCACATCACTCTGATCTGACTCTTCTGCCTCCCTCTTCTCCACGGAAAGGAGTTTTGTGACTTTTGTACTACTCAGATATTTCAGGATAATTTCTTTTTCTTACATCGACTGACTTGGCACCATATTTACATCCGAAAGCTCATTTCCCCATTGCCATGCAACTTTCTATATGAAATGCTGTATAAAATGTCTATTATATTGTAATACACTGCATAAACCTGTATGTATATATCTTATAAATTATATCACACACACACACACACACACACATATATGTGTATATATATATATATATATATATATATATATATATACTGGTGTTTAAGATATGACTATTTGTAAGGCATATTTCTTTGCCTAACACAATTACATGTAAAAGGAAATATGTAAATTGAAAATTACCAAATTACCATTTTGCCACATCATTGTAATAATTACTACACACATCAGTGTATACTAAGATCAGAGATGATGTGAAATAGATCACTCAGTTTCAAAGTATCACCCTATGCAATACTTACTAATTACTAATGGAGTAATCATATTTTTATAGGCAAAGAAATACAAATATTATCATAACCAACTAATTAGTGACATATGAGGCAATTAAAAACTACTAAATATATGTGTATTTGGAATACCAAAAAGTCGAAAAGAGGAAGAATAAGGAAATGAAGTATTCAAAGAAGCAGTGACTAAAAATTATCCACTATTCATGAAAATCTTAAACCCAAATATCCAAGAAACAAAATACAACTCAAGCAGAAGAAACATGAAGAAAGTTACAAAAACAAATCAAATTTTTAAACTGGTAATAAAAATATTAAGGTTGGATTTTTAAAAGCACATTATGCACAGAGTATCAAAGATAAGAATAACTCTTACCACACATAGTAAAAATGGGAACCAAAAGACAATAAAACCATTATTACAGTACTAAATGAAAACAAACAAGATGAAGTAAACTTAATCTTAAATATTTAAGTTTTAAAGCAAAAAAGAATTTAATAGAGAAAAAGAAAGCTGAATTTGGCCCCAACCACCTCTAGAAGCAATGTTTTCAGAAAGTTTTCAAACTGCCAAGAAGTAAGGCAGAAGGAACTTTGCATCTGTAACAAGGAATAGACAGCATTTGGAAACAGTAAACATGTATAGAACAATAAAATCCTTCTGTCCTTTTTTAGTAAATCGTATTAAAAGTTAATTAACTGTCTTTGATATTTTCCATCAAGAACCAGTAGCAGAGATCATGTTCACCCTGTGCTTCTCGAGCAACTAACCAGCAATGAATATAGATGAGCACATAGTTCTAAAGATGTCAATTAATGAAAAGCATTTATCCCTGAAAAATGGAAAACAATCACCCTGCAAACAGAGCCTCACAATTGCCACAGTTTATATCCTTGACAGAATTCCCAGTCCCACCAGCAGGAAAGAAGTACAAAGCTCAAAAACTGGGGGAGAAGGGATGAGGATCTTATGAGCTCAGGATAACTGGAGTTTTCAGTGCGTAGTAACGGAGAGACATTTGCTGCACAGGCAGCCTTGAACATATGCAGTGTGACTCTTGATTTGTTAGCCTACTATTGTTATAGTGCTTATTCTTTAAAAATTGATTTACAGATTCAATGTAACTGCAAAATCCTTACTGGGGAATTCCATAAAAATTACCTCAATGCTTCTAAAATTCATATGGAAATGCACAGGTCATAAAACAACCAAAATAGTTTTGAAAAAAAAGACACTAACTAACGCGATAAACCAACACAACCTGATATTATAAGGCTGACATTTTTAATGATTATTTTTTCAGAGTGCAAGTGTTGCTGATACTTTGCCTCACAGTTCCCTTCTTTGCAGCTCATAATAATCCAGGGAGATGGAGATAATCTGTTTCTCTTCAGGAGACTTTTCGATTGGAGTTTTCTGCTATGAAGTTATTCTCTGTGTTCTAAATATAGACTCTATTCTAGTAATTCTGCCTGTCTCTAATATTCCATCCTTCTTTTGCTTCCTTCCTTCCTTCCTTCCCTCATTTTTTATTTCTCTAACTCTCCTGTCTTCCTCTCTCCCTCTTTCCTTCTCTCTCTCTCCTCTCACCTGTCTCTCCCCCTCAATTGTAGTGGCTTGAGAAAATTGCAATTTCTCAGAACTGAGTAAGCATGTAGTATACTAAGAACCATGACTTCTAGAGTCCTTCAAAACTGCCATTGAACTTCACCTAAAGAGTTCATCAAATATTTCTTGTAAATAATTGGAAATGTAGGCTCCCATGCTTCTAAATTATGTTACAGTTGTGATATTAAAACTTCATGTTGCTCTCATCATTTATTTTCCTATGAATTATCACTTAAGCATATTCTTACCTTTGTACATTAGCATAATTCAAATCCACCTCCATAACCAAAACACATTCTAAAATAGTCTTCTTGTTGGAAGCAAAATTATTTAGTTCAGGTTTACAAACCTTTTATAAGTTCAAAATTACAAACAAAAACCTATGCCATTTCTTTCCACAGAAAAAGGGATACAATGAAAAGAAATGAATTTTCTGTTAGTGAATTTTATGCAGCCTTCGCATGTAACTTCATGCTAAATTCTAATTTCAGAAGTTTATTATAAGAACAAAAATAGGCCAAAATAAACTAACTTATGACTGGACAATCTTTTCCAGAATGAAAGCTGTGTATTATAAAAACGTGGCCTTTGAAAAGACAGTACTGGGTTTGAATCTTGGCTCCACATTTTCTAACAGAGGAATGTTGCTCATCCTCTTACATAGTTTTGACCTCTGTTCTCATACATCTAAAATGAGGATCACCATATCTAAGTCACAGGGTTAAACTTAAAATGAGATAATCAACCTTAAGCTCCCAATTCAGGGCAGGACAGCTGGTCATTATTCAATCAAACAAATTCCTTCTGTGTGGAATGGAACAAGAAACCAAGAAGCTGCTGACCATCAAGAGAAGGGAGAAAGCTGTCAGCAGTAGAACATAACAATTTATAAATTTCTTATTTCACAACAAGCTCTGAGACATCCATGGTCCATGGAAATAAACAAGCTCTGAGTCTGTGGCTGATTCCCAGGCACAGAGTCCGATGCAAATGCACCTGGATGACTAACGTGTGCTGTGCGTGACTCACCAGCCACTGACTGCCATCTGGGGCCATCTGCTGAACAGAGCAGCCGCCTCACTCAGGAGGGCCCCACGAGGACTCCACAGGTCTCTTAGGAAAGAGGATTCAGCTTACGGTCACACTATGTGAGGCAGAATCCTCATCCCAATTACTCAACTGCCTGTGTGGATAAAGCAGACAAGATTTCCCATGCATGTTTGGAGATTTTCAACATTTTGTCCTCTTTTGGTGAGAAGGAAGACAGATTCCAGGCAATGGCTGGTTGTTACAAATATCTAGATCACTTTCTCTTTAATCTGACACATTTTGAATGGAACATGGGCTACTCAGCTAGGTATCTATCACCAAGTGTTCTTTTTCTTGAGACTTACACAGTAGGAACAAGAATGATGAGACCATGTCCTGACGTCTTGGAAATAATCATTCAGTAGCCCCAAATGCAGAGGATTCTTAAACATATGCAGTCTGACTTTGGTTGCTGAGTTGCCTACTTAAGGCTCTTACCTCTCCATCTGTGATCACTTGAATCCTCTATACATGACTTCAGCTAAGCAATTATGCAAACGCATTACTTCCATCCACTTATGAACCCGTAGAAGATACTATTGATCAGTTGTCTCCTTTATTCTTATTGAAACTGCATGCAAGTTAGCTTAAAAAGTTTTCTTAACACTGCCTCCAACAGCTAGCCCCTGTGGGAAGCACTTCCAAAGTGTAATCACAGAGGAAGATAGCCCTCTACTAGATAATGTCCTCCTTCAAAGTCATCTCACAGAAAAAATATAAATGTACTCTGATGGTAGCAGTGCTGAGTCTGGGGCTTGGGTACAAAGAAGATGCTCAATAATTTCTTGTTGAATGAATGAGTGACCCAACTGAAAATATGTGACAGGTACTTGATATATTTTCCCAAGTAGTAATTGTCCTTCTAGACTGTTCCACATACAAAAGGGCCCCACAAAATGTCAGGCATTCACAGAGAGGGGAAGCAAGTTGACAACTTACTGATTATAACTTACTGATTAACATAAAAGAAAAATAATAAATGGAGCTTTTGCCATAGAAGGAAAAATTTTTAAAAAAGGATTCTACAAAATATTGTCTCCATAAAATAAATGTGCTTTATCTGGATTTTTTTAAATTGTAGATAACTCCAAACAATTTGTAAGGTGGAATTATATACACATACTCTAACTTTACAAGTTTTCTATGTTTTATTCACAATTAATAAAACACTAAAATTAAATTGTTCAGTCTGTTTTCCTCTTTCCTGCAAAACTTTGAGGCATGTACATTTATTGTATTCATGTACTTAAAACAGAAATTTAGCTTGTTAGGATAGTTGGTGTAACTGACTGCTTCTCTGACACTGAGATTGGTTTAGAAATCATGATATTCAGAAATTTTTTAAGAAAGTGGGATAAAGGCAAGATTTGTGGAAAATGCTGCTTATCCTTCTTAAATACAATGATACTTGTACTCATATGTGGCCAAAAGTCCTTGACTCAGCTTCATAACAAGACTTGCTAAGGATTCCCAGCTGACTCAAAGTACCCTGAAGATCTAAGGTGGTAGCTGTCTGCTTTTCCCATCAGACAGCCTTTCTGATGAATGGTTCCCCTGTTTTCTTGTTGTTCCTAAATTAATTATATTTAGAGAATTTTGTACTGCATTTCCACAGAAGGAACACACTTAATGCATTTTAAGTAGGAGGCCAATGATACAAAGGTGTAAGCAATTCTTAAGTGAAAAGTTTAGAACAGGGCACTGGAAGAGGACCACTAAGCTGGAAAGAGCACATGCTTTGGAAATTTGGCAACCTGAGTTCCAGTCGAAGCTCAACTCCCTTTCCTTTGGAAAATTCTTATTCCCCAAACCTCACTTTTTCCATTTCTAAAAGTGAAGGGATTTGGTACAACCACTTTGGAACATTCTTTGCAGAATCTCCTACAGTTAAATTATGTATAACCTATGATCTGTCAATTTTACCACTAAGTACATATTAAAAGAAACATGCAGGTTACCAAAAGACATAGGTAAAAGAGCTCTTATTAGTGTTATATGCAAGAAAATACTTTTGAAAAGTTGGAAATATCACAAATGTCTGTCAACTCTAAAAATGTATTATAGTCAGAGCAAGATATTGGATAGCAACGAAAAAGATCAAGCCCCAAAAGAATGAATATTATAATTTTTCATTGTTTGTTTTATTTTATTTCAGGAGTTTAGTGCCATTTTACTGTCCTTTTTCTCTCCACCTCAGACAGAATTTTTAAATCATTTGCAAAATCCTCATTTTTATTGGTTCAATTTGCAGTGCATGATTACATTCATCCTAGGAATTAGTACAGGTACATAACACATAATTTTTAAAATTCCCTTTATCTCCTCTAACTCCTCCTTTCTTCTATCTGTTGTTCTCCTTCCCCTTTGAAAAGATCTATATCCCTATTTCATATTATCTTTTCTTTTGGTCATTTTTTTTATATTTTTGGTTTCTTATATGAGAGAAATCATGGTATGTTTATGCTTGTGAGTCTGATTTATTTTGCTTAACATTAGGTGATAAAAGTGAATCCATTTTCTTACAAATAACTCAAGTCTATCCTTCTTTATGGCATAGTAGCACTCTATTGTGTATGCATCACACATTTTCCTTATGCATTCCTCTGTTGCTGCACATATAGGCCATTTGTAAAATTTAGCTGGTTTGCACAATTTATGTTATAGAAGAAATGCCCCAGGCACAAAAACAAATCATGCTATGCATGTTACTTATATACAGTTCAGCAATAGACATAACTACAGTAAAGAGAAATGACTTGGGATAGTTCTGCATCAAAATCTTAATCTTGAAAATAAATGACTGTGGTGATTTGGACTATTTGAGTTACCTCTCTAAACCTCAGTTTTGCCACATGGTATTTGAAACATTTAATGCAGTGGTTTTACAACTAAAAGTACATTGAAAATCATTGTTGTTTTTATCAATATTCCAAACTCTGACACCTAGTGTTCCTTTGAAGTATGTTATTCTGAGGTTTGAAAAGATTCCCCAGCTTATTCACATACATTTTGGTACTTTTGCCTTTTTACTTGTATGCCATTTTTCACTCTCTTTGCCATCTTTTTTTAACATTTTCTTATCCACAATTCCATCCTGTCTTGCTGTTAGTCTCTCAGCTGTGTAAGATTTTCCATAAACATAGTTTGACTCAAAGTTCTTTCAATACTAGAAGAAGTTGCTAATATTTTCTCTTGCTCTCTCACTGTCTTGGCCTCTTGCTCTCCTGCTTTCCACCAGTATGGTCACTTACACATCCCAGCAATGTTAGTGTGGACATCTGATAATTCCATGGCAACTCATTCCTGGGTTCAAGGCAACAATGTGTTATGGTGCCAATGTTTCATAGCATGGGCAGAAAATTAACTAAATCAAATGAGTCTCATGTTCATGTGACATGCTCTATTTCAGAAGAAGTACTGACACTCTTTCCCTCCCCAGTCCATCAGTTCCCTCACCCAAATCCATTCCCATCATGAAAGTCCAAATGTCCTAAGCATGTATTCCACTTTTACCCTATTGTCATGAAATCCGTTTGCTCCTATTTTCCCCAGTGCTATACTTTACTATGTTTTTCATTAAGCAGTCTTTTTTAAAAGGTATAAATTTTGTTCAGTAACTCCTTTCTTTAATTCCTTTCAGCAATAAAACTCATCACCATACTCTATAAGGCTTCTCCTCATCTTTCTTTCCAGCACCACCCACCACCATTACCTCACTTCATTGAAAATGTCTTATTTCTATTTCCCAGGTATGCTACATTTATACCCACATATAGTTCTGTATCTACCAAAAAGAATATTCTCCTGGCTGGTTTTCCAAACAATTCCTTCTCATCAGGAAGTATCACATATGAAGAGAGGTTTTTTCCAAGACCAGCCTAGCTAAAGCAAGAATTTCCCTCCCTAGGATACCATGTCAACTTACAGTTTAGATCTAAGATGTCTTGCATTGAAGGTGATCACAGGGGCACTGTACTGATTAGTGGATTAGTCTGCTGTTAAATTTACAGTTGACTTGCTGTTAGGAGGTAGGAACTGGTCACTGGGATGTGACCTGAAAGGCTGTTCTTGGCCCCAAATCCTCCCTTTTCTCTCTTGCTCTTGGTTACCATGAGGTGAGCTTCTTTGTTTCACCACGTCCCTTGACCATGCCTTTTCTGCCTTAGAGCCACCCAAGAATACACTGAACACTGAAAATATGAGCCAAAATAATCCTCTTCTCCTT
This sequence comes from Dasyprocta punctata, assembly GCA_004363535.1. NCBI lineage: Eukaryota > Metazoa > Chordata > Mammalia > Rodentia > Dasyproctidae > Dasyprocta > Dasyprocta punctata. Next base: position 46,146 of record RJWM01000736.1, read on the forward strand.
TAAATTGTATGTGGCAAATATTGTGCCCCAAAACAAGAAAGTGATATTTATTAGCATCATTTATCTGCATTATTTTTTATTTCTTACTTGCTTATTAGGGTGGAATTTGGAGTGAGGGTTCTTGGTAGTATTTGGTAATATTGAAAATGCAGAATAGGTAGCGATTTCATAATGGCTTTTGTTAAGGTCTGAGTTTATTTTGCTGGTACTTATGGTTAAACTTAGTACCTCCATGAGCTAACTATAAGAATTGGTATGCTTTTAAAAGAAATATGCCCTCAGATGTCCTCTTTATATCTCTCTGATTCCATGCATTGCCTGCTATTTATTGGATTTGAGAGTGGAAACTTTACACGAAATATATCCCTTTTTCTTTAACAGTTTTCAAATGATCTCTGTAATGAATTCTCTTAAAGGATAAATATTCTTGCCAGGTTTCTAGAATACTAACATGCGCAGCAATAGCTGAGTTCCAGCTGATTAACTTTTCCCTAGGACTGTGTATTGGGGATAGAATAAAAATTCTTTTTTGTATTTGATAGATTTTGTTTGTTTGTGTAAAGGATGTCTATGTGAAGATAATGCTGTTCATTTTAGAAAATGCATAGAAATAATCCACATGCTTAATAAATATATAAACTGCTAAAATTTGAACTTATTTTAGGAGTTTTCAATAATATATTTATTGAATATTTATTTTGAAAATACACTTTTAAGCAAAGACTGCACATGAAAATCTCAAGGCCAAATTTCCTTTTTTAAAAGCAGGCATAGACTTAGAGAACACAGATAACACAACAGACTTGCTTTAAGACGTATCATAAGTATTTTGGAATTTAATCACAAGTTTTGGTTTGACACATAGTAGCTTTTTGACATAGACCAATTATTTAACCTCTGTGAGTTACACTTTTTTTCAATAGTGTAACACCTGCTTTACTTATTTGATTGTTTTTGTGGAATGCGAGTTTATTAAATCCTTGGGCATTCAGTAAGTGTCAGCTCTGTTTGTCACCTATAATCACTGCAGTTGTGATTCTTGCTTGGAATGCAGTCAAGTGGAAGAGGTAGGTCTCCGGGACGTCCCCCAAGGAAACCAGTGACTCTATGAGAATGACTGAAGTTCTGATGTTACTCTGGAAAGCATTAACCTAGGCAAAGTGCAGATTGTGGTGTAAATATTCAGCAACTGAGAGGAGGATAAGTTTGCAAACAATTTTGCAAATATGGCCACATGATTTTCTCTAGGCTTAACCACAAGATGAGTGGAGATTAATCAATGTGGACACTGTTGGCAAATGAAACATTTCATTTTGTTCTTCCTGAAAAATCAGAATTAATGTCTAACAATCTTATTTCACCTAAACAAGTAGTGTGCTGATGAGGCTAGCTGAATTTTCCCTGCTCTCAAGAAACTCTCCCAAAATAATCAGATTTATTAAAAAAAATGATTGATGGATTTTTGAAGGTGAGAGTGGTCCTGGGATTTTGTGAGTACTCATTTTTTTCATGGCAAATATTAACAGAAATACCCATGTTTCTTTGCCTGCCAAAATTAGTTCCTTCCCCCCAATTTATTTTATTTTATGTTTTTTTTTTTTTTTTTTTTTTTTTTTTTTTTTTTTTTTTTTTTGAGGCAGGGTCGCACTATGTAGCTCAGGCCGGCCTTGCGCTCGCATTGTAGCCCAGGCCAGCCTCGAACTCACAACGTTCCTCCTACCTCAGCCTCCCGAGTGCTGGAATTAAAGGCGTGCGCCACCACGCCTGGCTGTTCCCCCCAATTTAAATCTCTTAGTTCACTCTGAAAGCATGAATCTTCTTTAAGGGACAAAAGACAATTCTATGTATGTGAATGTCTTGCGCATTGAATAAGTTGAATTAAGATAAATTGGGATATATATATATATATATATAATATATATATAACATTACTTACTAATGAGAAAGCAGGGTAAAGTCATCTCATTTTCATGTTCTAATAAGCCTAAGTTTTTAATATTGTACCAGGAAAGTAAATTATATAAAAGTTTCCTGAAAGACAAAATACTCTAAAGTTTAAGAAACTACTTTCATAACTATTACTTCTATTAAGGCCATATTCATTTGTTAGGGTAGTGATTTGAATCAATGAATTTCTTTTTCAACAAATTTTAACTGAGCATATATTATGGATCCAGTTCAATTCTAAGGACATGTGATACATCATTAAACTAAAGTTATAAAAATTCACTATCTTCATGGATTTTTCATCCTAGTTCAGGTCACAAGTAACATTGTATATAGATACATGAAATATATTTGCATATACATGACTTGTTTATATGCACACATAAACTGCATAGAAATATAAGCTTGGTGAAAAAATTTGCACACGGTAAGTCCGCCTGAGAAAGTGGTGTTTAACCCAAGATTTAAACGAGTTGTTTCACCTGAAAATACAACAAAATAAGCTAAAATCCAAGTAGATGTATTGAATTAATTGTTTTGTTTTTCCAACTATCTAATAATAAAATTTCTCAGTTGCTTTAGCAAAAATAGAATGTTTAAATTATGCTCGAGGAAATATATGATAAGTAGTATTGTAACAGTATAATAAGTAAAGTTATTTGTTTAAAAGATAGCATGCAAGACTAGGGATTTCAAGACAGTTGTCTGTGTTCTGGTCTCTCTCTGAGTATAAACTAGCTAGTAAACTTTAGATGCCTGAAGTTCTACGTTTCTCAGTGGCTTTTTTGACATGGGGGAGCAGTGATAGGGACAAAACTAAATTAAGGCAAGAAGTTAAGATAAATGATGGATTTCTCAGTAGATTGTGAGCATAAATAATGCTTTCTTAATCTAAAAGTTCTGCCTACAATCAGTTTTATGACAATCGTGAAAACTTTAAACATGTTTAAGTAGGTATGTTTTTCACGTGGATGTGGTGGGCTGAGGATGCTTCTCAAGGTGTCTGTGGTCCCAAATGCTGGAGCCTGTGAATACAATGTAGAGATTGCGCAAATGGAATTCAACTGAGGGCCTTGAGACAGCAGATTTTTTGCATTATCTGAGCGGGTTCTAAGTGTAACCATAAGTAAACTTTTTACTGGTATATACTTATCAATATTAATAATTACATTGATTTGGGAGAAATCATCATTTTGAACCTCTTCCCTGTACTCTTCTCTACCTTGGTCCCCTGAACACTTCGCCATCGCCAAAAAGTCTACCTCCCTGTTTCCTGAAATCTCTTCTTTATTTTATTCTTTAAATTATTTATATTTGGTGTTTCTCGTAGAAGAGACAACAGGTGATATTTAATCATCTATGACTGAGTCATTTCACTTAACATTCTTATACTTTAACTATGTTTCAGCTCTCAGTGACTTCTAGTTTCACTCCAACATGGTATGAGAGCTCACTTTGCAGGATTTCCATTTCTTTTGAGACATTAAGGTCTATATTATTGCTAAGAGCAAGGTCTTTTTTGCATTTTAATTAATCAATTAATTAATTTTCAGAGTGGGAAAATATATGAAGGTAGATAGTAGCTTAGTGGTTGCCACAGTTTAGGAGAGAGGGATTGGGAGATAATAGCTAGTGGGTAGAATGTTTTATTTTAGGATATCTAAAATGATCTAAATATGATTGTGATCAAGGTCATACAACTCTATCAATATGCTAAAATCTACTGAATCACACACACACTTTAAGTTTGTACTCTGTATCATATGAAAATTTTGGTTCAATAAATCATTCTTTAAAAACTCATTATAGTTTCAAGATTCATTTTTCTACAAATGAGTCAAATTTATCTTTCCTTATAGCTGAGTATTACTCCATTGTGTATAGATACCATATTTTCTTTTTCCATGTAAATGTTGATGGGCATCTAGGCTCTTTCTATAGTTTAGCTATTGTGAATCGTGTTGTTATAAACATGGGCATGCATGTATCACTATAATATGTTTACTAACGCTTTGGAGAAGATACAGAGGAGAGGTGTCCCCAGATCAAAATGAAATTCGTTTGCTTTCAGTTTTTTGAGGAATCTCCATATTGATTTCCATAGTGCTTTTACTAGCTACAACAATGTAAGAAGATTTCTTTTTTGCAACAACCTCTCCAGCATTTGCTATTTTTTGTGTTCTTCATAATAGCCATTCTTAATGGACTTGGATGAAATTTCACTGTTTTCTTTTTATTTATTCACAGTTCACTTACACAAGGGCAGCAGGGAAAGGTTTGAGTATAGACACAGAATAGAAGGCAACTTGAAGAGAAATTAGAGAAATAAAAGAATTCTAAGATGCTGGTTTTAAAAATAGAGAAACAGCCCAAGAACCAAAAAATATAGTTTTAGAAGCTTGTAAAACAAAGAAAATAGATTTTTCCCTCCAGGCCCTCCCCAGGAAAGAAGTCTGTGATGTCACCTTGCCTTGGTCTTCACGAAACTGACTGAGGTTTGTTCTTCCTATTATGCAAGTCTCACCCCAGAACTGGGCAAGGGGACGCATTATTGTATTGTGCAGAATATTGCATTACTACACAGCATCCTGAAGAAATGTGACCCTTGCTTTAAAGTTGCAATAGTATATATTACATCTTTATGAAGGAAAGATTTAAGAAATATTTATCTGAAAAAGACTTGGAAAGGAATGAAGTGACACTGACAGAATAGAAAATGAAAGTGAAAGAAATCCAGAGCAAAATTAAGTACAGAACAAAGCATGTCAATATTCTGCTCTACTGTAGAATTATAAGGTCCGAGCCCAGAGACAGGAGACTTGGCTTTGTGATGAGCATGCTAATGTGGTGTGCTCATCCTTTCCATTCTGGACCTGCCCTCTTTACACCTCTAACAGTGTCATGCATGGACTGCGACTTCAGAGACTCACCATTATTCTGAACACATACAAATTCTGTGAAAACAGTAATAAAATAACAATGTATAAATAAGACAGAGAGAAACGTAGATCCTGAAAGATGAGACTTAAGAGGCAGATTTAAGCCAGATGAAAACAGTCTCAAATTAATTCTAAAATGACCTACGAAGTAACAGGTACAACAGAAATTGAATACTCCCCAGGGAGAAGTGTGGAAGTCCTGACAGTAGGACACTAGGAACTGAGCAAGGTGCTATCCATAAATCTAGGGCCATTAAAATTGCAGGATCAACATGAAAAGGAAAAAAATCTATTAAGTATGGAAAGGTAGCAAGAAATTATGTCTTTTGGACATATAGAAACATGTAGAAAAATAATACAACAGCAGTGAGAATCAGGTCAGAATTTGTTATTCTTATGGAGTAGAAATCACAAGTGAGGAAAATAATGTAAAAAGTACCCTAAGACCTTTGTAAACTCTATGGTTTTGGCACAAACTAGTGACAGAAACCACAGTGTAGAGATAATTCCAAAATTCAGAGAATATATGCCTCCCATTGACAGCAGGAGATGTTATGTGGAGAACAGACCACCATGGAAAATAAACACATAATCTAAAATTACAAATGACTTCAGGAAATGATCCACCACGTGGGAGATCAACAGGGTCAACAAAGCATAAAATTAATACCCTGAAAAATTGAAATTAGGGAACATAATAAAAAGCCTATCAAATAAATACATTTTAAATGATTAAAGAGAACACATAAGGGAACAAAATTAAAGTGAAAGAATAAGATACTAACAAAAAATGAATAATTAGAATTTTAAAAACAGATAATGTTAAGGAAATTAACTGCATAATCTTACATTTTAAAACAGTTAGTGACTGGACTATATAGTAAGTTAGTCATAGCTGAAGAGAGAAGTAAAGAATTGGAAGACTTAAAAGATAAAGTTGCCTAGATCAAAGCACAAAGATGTAAACAGAAAAAAAGAAATAAAGAAAAAAGAGGTAAAACATCATGGAGAAAACTGGAATAATTGTCAATATTTATATTGAGATTATTGTATATATTAACTGCGTAAAATAATGCACAGCACATAGTGATTACTTTAAAAGCATTTATTGAAGGGATTAATTAACTGATTAATCTCAAGAAGGAAATGATGTCTATCTCCTTTTCAACACTAAAGAAAGACATGATATCAGTGAAAAAAAATACAACAAGTCCTGAATAAAAAGTAATAAAAGTAAACATTTGTTTAATGACAACTGTACACATAGTAAAAAAAAATTAAAAGCATTATTTTCCAATATTGAAAAGAAAAAGAGAAATTAGATATTTGGTTGGCTTCTTATCAGTGATGATAAAGCCTAGAATGAAACAATGTATTCAGGATACCAAAGGAAGATAATTTTAAAGTGTTGATTTTATAATACACCAATGTCATTCAAGATTGATAGTGTTGTAAATACATTTTCAGCAGAGATTAAAGCCTTATAGATGATAATAAGAGTATTGCTACAGAATATATTTTAGAAAGTAGTAGATAGTATCAAGAAAGAATAAGATAAGTGCAAGAAATATCACTGAGGATAGAAATTATTATGTGTCAGTGAGTCTCGAGGTGTGCACACACACGTCCATACACAAATAAATAAATTAAATAAGCTGAAATAATTAGAAAAAAGGTGGGAAGAACGTTTTCTTAAGCAACAGCATGAGCAACTGGGGTCATGATGTGAACAGGATCATGTATTTTGGGCCCTTTGAATTGTTTATCAGGGATTTAGAGATAACAATAAAACTTAGACTTTGTCGTTATATATACATCCTAACATTCTGAAAATAAACACCAGAAAGAAAAATACTACACAGACATACATGTAAACACACATTTATAACTAGCAAGAAAAAGTAAAAGAGAATAAACCACATTTCATTAATCCAGATCATTTCAGGAAAAGAAGAAAACAAAAGGAAAATCTTGATTAGAAAAATTTTACTAAAAAATCTTATTAGGTAGAATGAAACAGATAAACTCCAAAAGTCAGAAATCATCAGTAATGTGATCATATTCATTTTACCTAATAAAACACAAAAATCTTCATATTGTATTTGAAAATGTCAATAAACATTTTATATGAGATTTAAATAAATCTGAAAGGGATATTAACATTGATCATAAAAAGTAAGAATGAAATCTTCAAGGCATATTAAACAAACAAACAAACAAAAAACTGGCATAGGAAAAAACGGAATTATACAGAAAGACCTTTAAAACAAAAAACATGCTACATATTAAATATAGTATGAAAACTTGCATGATGAGTGTTAAATAACAAAATGATAGTGGCTTTGGACAAGATTCCTAAAAGTGAAAGCTGTTAACATCATAACTTCAAAATATATTTACTAATAACTAAAGCAGAAAGAGAGAACAGCATACCTGAAATTATAGTAGTAAATTTAAATTTACCTGAATTAAATTAGGTAAACTCTGAAACCGGTGGGCAAAGAAATATAAATGACATATAAGCATATTTTAAAATGTTTTAAAAAGTATACCTCATAATAGTGTAAGCAAATTCTGAAGATCTGCTATCATAAATCATATTGTATGGCACAGTACAAGCAAACCCAAAATTTAGTAGCAAAAATATATCCAAAGACTTTCCTATACTTTTGGAGACTAAAATTAATTAAGTAGTGATTAAAAAAGCATAATGGCAACTAAGTTAAATTTGAATAACTGCAACAACATTAAATCTTATGTGATACTATGGGGAAATCATAGCTTTGATTAAGAAGATTAAGCATAAATGTAATAAATGTTAGAATTGAGAAAAATATGAAGATAACAAGTCAACAATGAGGACAATAAAAATGAAGCACACAAGAAGACTAAAGTAGTTTAAGAAGAATAAGAAAAAAATGTATTTAACTCTAACATTAGAGAAGTTGAATAAAAAAAATCCATCCATATCCAAGCACGCACACACTCTACTCCACATGACACAAACATTTGCAAGCAAACTGTAGTGAAACCACTAAGTTGTGTGCAATCATACCATGATGTATGCGTGATGCTTCTCTTATGCAGCGGTCCATCTTTAACTATTGCTTTGCTTTCCATAATTTCTGTGCCATGCAGTCTGCCATGGTTCAAAAATGCTACTTAGAAAAATCCAGAAATAAGCAATTCATAAATTTTATTTTAACTTTTATGTATTTACTTTGTTTCAAAAACATTCTGGAGTTCTCAGAAGATGATGAAATCTCATACGAATCAGTTAATCATTGCGGACATAAATCATTCACTGAAGCAGCATGTCCATACTGTGTGCATCACTTTTGGAGACTTCTGGATTTTCAGATCAATTTTTGCAGTATTACAGTGCTTGTGTTCAAGCCACCCTCTTGTAGCAGTCTGGTAATGTGTCACAATACACAGGTCATTCGTGTTGCCTCATCCTATTACACAGGCCTTGTGTCCTCTCACATCATCACGAAAAGGAGAACAAAGAAGAGGAAGAAGAGGCAAGAAGAAGAGGAGGAGGAGAGGAATAGGAAGAGAAAGAAAAGGAAGCAGCAGCAGCAGCATGAGTAGAAGATGATGATACTTTGGAAAAGAGAAGTTTATTTGCAAAAATTGTACTACATTGTATTTTATATTGGTTATTTTTGTTAACTTTTATTGGTTTCATATTAGTTATTTTTGTTGACTTTTATTGTGTCTAAATTATACTATAAACTTTTCTATAGGTATATGTGTATAGGAAAAAATGTTGTATATAGGGTTTGGTGCTGCCCATGGCTCCAGGCATTCACTGGAGGCTGTATCACTCATGTATGAAGGGAGTTATTTACTATTACAGAGAATGGCACTAAAACAGTGTTGTTCTTGATCACTTATAACCAATACTAGCTGAAATACAAAACTAGAGGCATACTATAAGAAATTCAAATCAACATCGCTTAGAAACTTACTATAAAAATTTAATAAATTATTAGACATTGTCTAGGATTTTCTGAGTACTTAATCATTAGATAGATGTTATCTCAAAGACCAATGCATTTTAATTTTAAAAATTATTGCTAAAAATACGGTCACTTTGACAGATGCTAAAATATGTTTGATCTGGTAGCATCAATTTATGATATTTTTAAAATCTCAAAAACACAAAGGAATAAAACTATAACTTTTAATTAGTTACTCAGAGACATAAAAGTTTCTCCACCAGAGATAATAATACACAGTGAATTAACTACCCTTTTACCCAAAAATAAGACTTGGCAAGAAAATAATCAGCCTTGAAAACAAGAGATCAAAAATGCCGCCGGGTGTGGTGGCGCACGCCTTTAATCCCAGCACTAGGGAGGCTGAGGTAGGCGGAGCGTTGTGAGTTCGAGGCTGGCTTGGGCTACAACGCGAGCGCAAGGCTGGAGTGAGCTACACAGTGCAACCCTGCCTCAAAAAACCATGGCCAGGAGTTTGACTCAGCGGCTTACGCGCCTATCAGGCAGGCGCGAGGTTGTGAATTCAATCCCCGGTGCCGCAAAAAAAAAAAAAAAAAAAAAAAAAAAAAATGTTAGTGATGGGAAGGGAATTAAAATAAAAAAAATAAATTCATCCCTGGAAAAAAAAAAATTAAAATTTCCACTCATGGAACAAAAAAAAAAAAAAAAAAAAAAAAAAAAAAAAAAAAAAAAAGCCACGGCTGATCAGCTTTTATCTATTCATGAAATGAAATATAGAAAAAAGAAATAATAATTTTTCCAGCATAAGTAAAAGAAAATTCCTTTTACCATTAAATTCATCTAGTGAGAAAATCTATAGAAAATCACTCAATGGCAGGTGTGCCTGATAGTTCAGGACTAAAGCAATGATGCCCGAACTCTTGCAGCTTCTCTTAAATGTGATATAATTACCGAAGCCACTACGATAAGATTAGAAAAGGAAAAATAAATAAAAACAAAGTGTTGAAAATAAGTGATGGCACCATTAAATTTGGACAATGATTGCTAGGTAAGAATTTCAAAAGATTATAAATTATTTTAACTATTAGGAATGTGTTAAAATTAGGTGTGGAGGAGTGTACCTATAGTTGCAACTACTGAGGACCTGAGATAATCAGATGGGAGTTAAAAGTCAATTAATTTGATTTACTTTTTCCTGTTACCATACAAAATCTCAAATGTGCCTTTAAAAATCAATGTAATTTTAATTAAAATCCAAATAACACATGTGAATCATAAGGATCAGTCAGTTCTCCCATTGTTGGTATACAACATCTAACACCCACAATTTAAAGGAGGAGAAATTTAAGGTTCATGGCCTGAAATGTTTCAGACCATGTTATTTTGGCCCAGAGAGGAACATCATGGTGAAAGCACTTGATGGGTCTAAGCTCCTCACTGCGTTTTGGGTAGGAAGCAGAGCACAGCGGAAGAACACCAGCAAGAGACCTGCTGTCCAAACACAGGCCCCCAGTGACCCGCTTCCAATTAGGCCCCACCTCGAAACACCACAATTGGCTATGAATATCAGTGGACTTATCCCCTGATGAATATAGTGTCACCATCATCCAGGCACCTCTCCAGTTCTCCCTTATTCAAAGCAACTTAATATTTAAGATTAACCATCATACCATACGTTTGCAGCAGCTTTTCTGCACTGAAACCAAATACCTGAAATACATGCCTCCAAGAAGGAAAGGTTTATTTTTTGCACAGTTTCAGGAATTTCAATCAAAGATCTAATGGCCCCAAAACAGAAACATCATGGAAAGATGGGTGTGGTAGAGCAAGGCTACTTACTTCATTAAGGCAAAGAAATAGAACAAGGAAATAGCACCAAAGAGGTAGGAGAGTCTAGGAGCAGATATAGTGTCAACAGTTATCCCTCTACCACCCACCTAGACACTAAGTAAGCCTTACAGGTTTCATAGCTGACTCTCAACTCAAGTTGCCAATTCAATTTTACTTTCACATTCCAAAACTTGCCATTTGACACCCAAACATACCTCCTTAAACTGTACCTAACCATCATATAAACACAAGGTCTTTATTGCACCTAACATGATAAAACTATCCTACGTACAACTGAAAATGCAATGCCCTCCTCAAAGACTCGGCAATTCTGTCATTGCCCAGAAGTCCCACTACAAAGTGTCCTCTGAGGGTCAAGTGAAACTTTTACATATAAACTAAAAATTCTAAAAGCAGGAAATATATTCTCAATATAAAATGATACAGAATAAACATTCCCATTCCAAAAGATAGGATTTTGGGAAAAGAAAAGCATAGGACCAAAGAAGGACCAAGATTCTTAGGGCAAATAGTGAGTACCGTAGCTCCCTGTATGGCAGCTAGTGTACATGGTGGCAATATGTAAGTGACTTTACCCCTATGGCCTTGCTGATAGAAACCCACATGGTCTCCTCTTTTGCTGGCTCCTCACACCACCTGTAATTTTCCTCAGCTGACATTCCACATTCTTGGCATAAATGATTTCCTGGGATCTAAAGTGCACATTTGACTTAATTTCTCAGATTCTCACATCCCTCTCTCAGGACACATTTCATGATCTCCCAGGTTTTTCTCTGAAATATGGGTGGAAAGCTTCCTATCTCCACATCTATTTCATTCTGTATTGCCAGTAAAACCAGTATCACAGTTTTTGCTAAGATCCTATGCAGCTTACACAATAGCCAGTCTGCCCTTTGGCTGTGGCTTCAGCAGTCTCTGACTGCATGGATAACTGAGCAGGGTGCAATGAATCTCAGGGAAACAAGACCCTAAGTGACTCTTTACAGGAGTCAGATGTGCTCTTCTCAAGTTAAAGGCTTACATTTGTGTATCATTAGGTGTGATACGGATGAGGTCTTAATGATTTTTGTGATGCCCTCTAGACATATTCCTTCTTTTTCCTGGCTTAAAGTATTTGGTTTGTTTTCAAAGATACTAATGTTTTCAGCAGTCACACCTCCTTTGGCACCAACTTTATTATTTTACATGTGTTTTCTTTTCTGGCCAAAATTTAAGTTTTCTGTTCTTCTCTTTGCTCAAAATTTTCATTATAGATCTAGCTAAAAACAGGCAGCAGTACCCATGCCACAGCCTGAACATTGGAAAATCTACAAATTTTCTGCCAAAACCATTAGACAGCCACCTTTAAATTCAGTCATACTGAGAGTCTAAGAACATGGACAAAATGTATACAATTTTTTTCTGTTAGAATATATTATTCATGTCCTCTACTCCAATTTCCAATATAGTCCTCATTCCTGAATGAAACTCCCAGAGCCTGGCCTTTACTGACTTAATTCCTATAAGCAGTCTGGTCTTTTGATATCTGACCAGAATCATCTACTAGTCTCTGCTTTCAGAATTCTAGGCTGTTTCTGACGTGATTTGGCAAATATTTGCATACACCTCTTGCAAACCAATTCCACAGGCTTTCGAACCATGGGGTCAGGTATAGTCACAGCAGTATTTTTAAGTCTGAACACCAATTCTCTGTGTTAGCTTTTCCTTGCTAGGACCAAGTACCTAACATGCACAGTTTAAAGGAGAAATGACTTGAGGTTTTAGTGCATAATCAGCTGTGTCCAAGGTAGGAACATCATGGCAGAAAGGCATAGTGGAGCAAAGACGTTCAGATTTTGGAGGGCAGAAAGCAGAGTGAGGAAGAGTCCTAGAGAGGACAGTCCCAATGACCAGATACTATAAGATAAGCCTCCATGACCATCCCAGACACATCCAGGATTGTGCTTTACTAATCATTCAAACAGCTCTCAAACCAATCAAGCTGACAATCTAGCTTAACTGCCACACCATGTAGGAGGTGATCAAAAACGTGGTGTGTATTTAATTTAACTATCAATACACTGAACAACACATTTCCAATAATTCACTTCAAAATAGTCCTCTTCCTTTTGAACACATTTATCCCACCATTCTTGTCACTTTCTAAAACTTTTCTGAAAGTCTTCTTCCCTAGGTGCTTTGATGTCCGGAACTGATTCAATGTTTACCTTTCATGGTCATTCTAACTTTAAAGAAGAGCCAAAAATTGCATGGTGCCAAATCCATTGAATAAGGTGAATGAGGAGACACCATAATGTTATTTAGAGCAAGTCTTTCAGTAGGATGACATACAGTAATAACACTCATCATATCTTTGATCACATCTTGTAAAAATAATCAAGAGAGGAGACTTCCATAATTGCTTCAGAAAGTGGCTAGAATGATGCAATATGGATATTCAAAGTCATGAGGAGTATTCTGAAATTAAGGCAATGTCTCTTATTACAATATCTTTTATTTAAACATTCACAATATCTTTCAATCAGTTCTTGTATATGTGTGCATAAATGATTCTTAGCTTGTGTTTTTGTGTAGATTTATTCAACTTGCACTTTTCTGGGCATTATTTGGCATGGTGTTTATGTGTATTTGTGTGTGTGTGAGTAACCATACAGATTCTTTCTAATAATCATATGAAAAAAATCAAGGCTAACACTAGCAAGTAAATCTTTAATAAAAATATAAAGGAAGAATGACTTGGTTTGTAATTAATGCTTGGTATAAAGCACGATAATTGAAATGCTTTACCCCGGGATAGACAAACTATAACAATGTAAGAAGAGACATATTTGAGTGGCCAAAAGCCTATGTATGTATGCAAAAGAAATTGCTTTGTTATAAATATGGATTTCAGGTGTGAAAAGGATTAATTATTCATTAAATCATGCTGTCTGTTGACTATTCTGATAGAATAAATTATATGAAATTATTTCCTACATTATTCAAAATAAGTTAACCAACAAATGTGGACAACAGATCTTTAGAATATTTAACAATGTAAGAAACTATTTTCATGATTTGAAGTTAAGTAAGTATTCAGTAAAGTGCTAAATATGTACAATGAAACTATCAAAGTCTCTGTGATAAAAGTATAAATAAGTAGAGAGATATTTCATGTTTTCCACATCAAAAGATATAATGTTGTTTAGAATGCAGTTCTTTCCAGATTTTGCTATCTGGATTCAACACAGTTCCTCTCAAATATTCCAGTGGATACCTCATTTGTTTACAAATTGACCACCTAACCTTAAAGTGTAGATGAAAATAATAAATAATCTAAAAATTAAAAATAAATTTGTAAAACACATGATGGAGAAATCACTCTTCTTGAATTCAACTTTTACATGGTATATTACCTAAGACAGTGTGGTAGTGGTTTGAGAGTAATCAATGAGAAAAATATTGAGAGTTCAAAAATAGACTTTTATGACCAGTTACAATTCGACAAGTAACCAAAGCAACTTAAAAAGAGAAAGAATATTTTTTTTCAGCTCCGATTCTAGGAAAAGTGCATGCACACATGAAAAGACTATTTATCTTTATCTCATAGTACACACAAAACCAAATCATAAATCCATAATAGACCTCAATATAAAATGTTTAAACTCTATGGTGATAACTTAGGAGAAAATGACTTTAAATTGGGTAGAGTTTTCTTATATATAATACCAAAATAACGGTCCATGAAAGAAAAAATATTAATTAGGAATTCATCAAATTTAAAATATATTTTAATAAAAAATAAGAAACTGTATGTCAGAAACTTGAAGAAAATATTTGCAAAACTTACATTTGATAAGGAAATTTTATCTGGAATATATTGAAAAACTCACAAAGCTCAATAGCACAAAAGATTCAACTATATTTAGCAAAATATTTGAGTACTGATTTCATTAATAAGATAACATAAGGACAATAAACATATGGAAAGTTGCTCAAAATTATTATTAGAGAAATACAAATGAAAACTACATTGTGTATAATTTCATAAAACTGACAATAACAAATGTTGATGAGGATGTGCAGAAATTAAAAAGTTCCTACGCTGATGGGAATGTTAGGTGGTACAGCAATGTTGAAACACAGTTTAGCATTTTCTTAAAAATGTAAACGAGTATGACTCAGAAATTCTTCTCTGAGTTATATAATATTGTATGATTCAGAAATTCTTCTCTGAGTTACATATTCAAAAGAAATAAAAACATTTATCATGTAAACTTCCATATGAATTTACAAAAAGAATTACTAACTGAACAGAAATGAAAATTCTGCCAATGTCTATCAACTTGTGATAAATGCACAGCCATATGTGCATATAAATGGAATATCATTCATTCATCATTCATTCATAAACAGGAACAAGCCATTCCTTTAAACTATAAAGTGAAAAACATGCTTAGAGGGATGGTTCAACATATGCAAATCTATAAGCTTAATATATCATACCAATAGAGCCAAAGATAAGAATCACATGATCATTTCAATAGATGCAAAAAAAGTTTTTGATGAAGTCCAACACTCATTCATGACAAGAACCCTACAGAAAATCAGAATAGATGGTCTTTACCTCAATCCGATAAAAGCCATCTATGGCAAACCAACAACCAGCATCATAGTATATGGTCAAAAACAGAGCTTTCACTCTAAAATCAGGAACAAGATGAGGCTGCCCACTCTCACCACTCCTATTCAATATAGTGCTGGAAACATTAGCCAGAGCAATTAGACAAGACAAAGAAATAAAGGGAATAAGGATAGGAAAAGAAGTTATCATTATTTTCAGATGACATGATACTCTACACAGAAAACCCCAAAAACTCCATTGAAAGACTTCTAGATGTAATACCCAAATTCAGTAATGTATTTGGATACAAAGTCAACACTCAAAAATCAATAGCATTCCTGTACACAAACAACAAACTCACTGAGAGAGAAATAAGAGAAACCCCACCCTTCACAATAGCATCCAAAAAAATGAAATACTTTGGAATCAATCTAACAAAAGAAGTAAAAGATCTATTTAGTGAAAATTACAGTACTCTAAAAAACAAAATTGAAAAAGATCCCAGAAAATAGAAAGACATTCCTTATTCACGGATAGCAAGAACAAACATCGTGAAAATGGTCATTCTCCCAAAATTGTTATACACATTTTTTTTTTTTTGTGGCACCGGGGCTCGAACTCACAGCCTCATGCCTGCCAGATAGGCACTTAAGTGTTATACACATTTAATGCAATTCCAATCAAAATACCATTAACATACCTCACAGATCTGGAGAAATCATTCCTGAAGTTCTTCTGGGACCAGAAGAGACCTAGAATAGCAAAGGCAATTCTGGGCAACAAAGCCAAGTCAGGAGGCATCACAATCCCTGACTTGAAGTTATACTACAGAGCTACTGTGATAAAATCAGCATGGCACTGGAACAAAAATGGACCTGAAGATCAGTGGAATAGATTATAATATACAACCACAACTAAAAATACACTCAGCCAATTTATCTTTGACAAAAGGGCTAAACATGTTCACTGAAAGAAACATAGCCTGTTTTATAAGTGATGCTGGAAAAACTGGCTTTCCATATGCCAAAAACTAAAACTAGACCCATGCCTATCACCATGCACTAAACTAAAGTTAAGATGGATCAAAGATCTGAATATTAAAACAGAAACACTAAATCTGCTGGAAGACAAAGTAAATAGAAATCTTGAAGACATAGGAGTAGGCAGAGAATTCATGAACAAAAATCAAACTGCACAAGAAATACTCCCCAGTATCAACAACTGAGATCTCATCTTATTAAAGTTTCTGCACATCAAAAGAAATCTCTAACAGAGTGAAAAGAAATCTGATGAATTGGGAAAAAAACACTAGTCATCTGTCCCTCAAACAAATGACTTCTATCTAGAACATATAAAGAATTTTTTAAAAAATCAGACCCCCAAAATTCAAAGACCCAATCCAAAAATGGGCATCTGAGATGAATACACACTTCTCACCTAAAGAAATACAAATGGCAAATAAATACATGAAAAAATGTTCAGCATCATTGATCATTAGAAAAATGCAAATTAAAACAACACTGAGATTCTTTCTCACTCCAGAAAGAATGGCCAGGATCAAGAAAACCACCAATAATAAATGCTGGAGAGGCTGTGGGTCATAAGAAACTCTTTTGCACTGTTGGTGGGAGTGTAGACTGATGCAACCACTGTGGAAATCAGTGTGGAAGTTCCTCAAAAATCTGGGATTGGAGGTCCCATTTGATCCTACTAGTCTGCTTCTGGGCATATTCCCAGAAGAACTGAAAATATCATACCACAGTGATATATGTGCACTCATGTTTATAGCAGCACAATTTATAATAGCCAAGTCTTGGAAACAACCTAAATGCCCTTCAGCTCAGCAATGGATCAAAAAGGTGTGGTATTTTTACACAATGGAGTACTACCCAGCTATAAAGAAAGATCACACTGAGGCTTTTATAAGTAAATGAATGTGACTTGAGATCATACTCATAAGTGAAATAAATCAAACTCACATGTATAAATACCATATTGCTTACATAGTATAAGAAACTGAAAGAGTATATAAGATACAAAATCTTCAATAAATATTGTGAAAGGGTAAGAAACTGCTCATAGAGGAAAAAATAACTCAGAGAAAAGACAGAAGGGAAAAGAAAAAAGATACAAATTTGTATATGTACACTTAAGATTACTAAGATGATTGTACTACTAATTCTATTAGTTCTTGGAACAAAATAGTTAACATTTGTAGGATTAGATCAATTTTGCATGTCTATATCTGGTAATTTGAGTAACACTTTTCAAGATAAGTGTGCAAAACAACAAACTTTGTTATATTCCTACCACTTTGTTTTGAAAGCCTATATTGTTATTGTTTTGGGCTCTTTGTTGCTGTTATTTATTTGACTCTTGTTTCTTGTTTTTCTTGTCTTTTGTTTTGCTTTGTTTCATTTTCCCCTCTAACACAGAAAGCATAGATGCACTTGTATAGATTTATATATGCTTATAACTTCTAAAAAGCTTATAAGAATTGATTTTATTAGGTGTGATGGTAGAAACAGCTACCCTGAAGAAAATGAGACATTATGGTAGCCATTGCTGATTTCCTATCATCTTGTATTGAAGCCAAATAATGCTGTTATTATTTGTTTTGATTGGTTTTAGTCTGTTTTCTAATATTTGATTTCAATATGTGTAAAGGTATGGATAGCTATTTTGAAGAAAACAAGAGACATTATGGTAGCCATTATTGATTTCCTGTCATCTGGTTTTGAAGGCCCATAAGGTCCTCATCCTTTTGTTTTGATTTGTTTTATACTGTTTTTTTTTGTTTTAATTTATTGTGCATGAAGGTATGGACAACTATTTCGAAGAAAACAAGAGACATTATGGTAGCCACTGTTGATTTCCTGTTGTTTTGTTTTGAAGTCCTGTGTTATTTCAATTGTTATGTTCTGAACTGTTTTGTTCTGTTTGTTTTGTTTTATTTTATTTAAAATTTAAAAAATGCTTAAAGGAGCCAGACACAAAAGACTAAATATGATGTATTTATTTTGTATGAAATTTCAAGGAAAACTAAGCCCAAAAGGATGAGAAGTGTATGTGCAATAGCCTGGGACATGGGGTAGGAATGCAGACTGAATGAAAACAGACACAATATATCATTCTAATATGATGAAAATGTTCTAAATCCAGGTTGTGGCAATTGTTACACAGTTCTACAAAGGTACTAGTAAGCACTGAATTTTATAATTAAAAATAAATGAATTTTAGGCTACCTCCATAGAGCTGTTAAATAAATCATATACATACTAACCATGAAAAGTTATTAAAACTGGAGTCTTGGTTACAGTTTTCTCCTTTCTGAGGCAAAATACCCAACATCCAGAGTTAAAGGAGGAAATTTTTACTTCGGGTCACAGTTGTAGAGGTTTCAATCCAAAGCTGGATGGTTTCAAGTCAGGGAGGCAAGGCACAGGGGCATTGCAGAAGAGAAACAGTCCATGGCATGTCAGGCAGAAGGCAGCAAGCTGAGAAAGACTAAAAAAGTATCAAGCAACAGTGACAAGCAATGACAGCAGTAGCCTTCTTTCTGTCTCTTATATTTTATCCAGGGATATCCTTAATCTTAGCATTCTTAATCCTAGCATCTCACTGTGAATCAGTTACAGCATCACATTCTCAATCCCAGTGTTACACACTCTAGATTTGGCCACCTATACAAAGCCCCAACTATGACAGTATAAGGCTTTAAGTGGACATTCAGACACAAGCCCTAATACATGGGCTTATGTTTTTGTAACTAACGTAAGTTGTTTTATATCTGTTAAGTTCAACACATAAATACAAAAGAATTTCACAGCTGTCAGGGAATGTGGTGGCATATTTGAAAATTCTTACCCTGAGGATTTTCAACTCCCTTGTTCATGGTCAGGAGAAAGCAGAATAGTTTAAAAGAAAGAGTTTTGGATTTACAGATCTCAGTTATTTCATTCCAAAGCTATGCAATTTGTCCATTATTTGAGTTTCATATTTTTCAACTGTAAAATCGTCTAGTGCCCTAAAGATAGTAAAAATTAAATATTGTAGTGTCTGATGTAAATAATTTGAGAACAGTACAGTCCCATCCAAAATATCCTACTGTGATTACTACTATAGTAAATAATTCTATGTGCTAGGGATGTATTTTAGGCATTTGGTAGACTGTCATCTCTCTGCATGTGAGAGAGATAGAGATAGAGATAGACAAATAGATAGATAGATAGATAGATAGATAGATAGATAGATAGATAGACAGACAGATAGACAGATAAACAGAGAGTTAGCTTTGTTTTACGACGATGAGGAAAAGTGACTAGTTGAATTTCATCAGACAATGCACAATGGGCACTTTCTCCATTCTTAAGAACTCCTTCTCCAGTGGAAACCAATAAGGAATGCACTGGTAAGCTATGAAACCCCTATTTAGGCACAGAAAGGTCCACATCATGTTTTCCAGTTATCCACCTGCCTAGAGGACATTTCTACATGACTTTTCCACCAGCATGTAGGGCTCAAGTAAAGCTTATAAACTCACTGTTTCTAACACTCTTGTCCTTTAGTATTTCTACTGTCATTTCAGGATTTAAAGTCCACAGACTTGGAGTCCTAATTGTAACAATTATTCCTGAGGATTGCTTAAATCTTCATTCTATATGTATTCCTTAACTGTAGGACCAGTTGAGATCTATTTTTTTTCTAATTATTCACAGTATCACAGTCACTTTCAATTAATTTTTCCAAACTCTGATCTCTACCTCATACCTATTCATACTTTACTGTTTGCCGATGTTTTGGTCACTTTTCTTATCATGGAGACACAATACCTGACACTTATAACTTAAAAGGAGAGAGGGTTATTTTGGCTTAGGAATTTTAAAGTTTTCAGATAATAGTTGGCTAGCTCCAAGGCAGAAAGGTCATAGTGGAGGAAATCTACTCACATCACCGTGGCCAGGAAGAAGAGATAGAAGGAGATACAAAGAAGAGATACACTCTTCCAGGTCATGGCCCAGTGACATTCCTTTTCCAACCAGGCCCCATCTCCTAGTAACAAGTCAACTATAGTGCCCTGTAATCCCATCATTTATCAAACACATGAGGCTTTGGAGTCCATTTTAGATCCAAGCTAGGACAGAAAAACAACCCTAAAATTTTAGGACTACTATGAAATTTTCTTGTCTTTGCCTTTTATACTATTCAACTGGAAAAGATATTTAAGAGCATCTTAGTGTAATTCTTTTTCTGAAATTTGAAATTTGAATATTTTCACTTCTATAATTCTATTTTTATGACTGAAGCCTCTTTTTCTTAAGGAAGAATTTTCTGCTAACCAGATAACTGATCAAAAAGAGAAAGGATTGAATATAGAGATGTTCCTGAAAGGGAGGAAGAAGGATTCCATCCCTTTCTCTAAGAGGTTTTGTAGACAGAGAAATTCTCTCTGGGTTACTTCTTGGCCTATGTATTTTCTTCTTAGCCTTCAGATATTATTTTCATTTTCTTTTATTCAGAACAGAGTCCTCTCACAGGTGAAGCATGCTCCTATTACATGTAGTCTCACAGTTCTCAGTAAGCTCACTCTACAAACCTTTGAAATGATTAAACAAGTGGTTGCTGTGTTGAAGTCTACAATGTGATTTTCAGTGAGACCATGTCTGTGCTACTTACCATTACCATTTTGTCACCAGTATGTAGCTAAGTCTTTGGAATAATATGTGTTTGATAAATACTCGTTGAATGAAGGGATGGATGAATGAATGAAAGAATGAATGAGTGAAGAGGAAATGACAGCTTGAGTTTTGATGACAATTTAACCAAATAACTTAAGAGTTTCCATTCATTATGTGCTTGCTAATACTATGTCAAAAAAGAACTTTTATAGACAGTCTTCAGAACCACTCTTAGAGATAGTGATTTGTATTTCCATTGATAGAGGGGAAAACAGGCGCAATGAAGTAATTCTTGATTGCTATAAGATACTGCACCATATTTAGAGATACACAAACTGTTTTGATATATACAGACTTTAATATAAAAATTTTACATCAAGAACAAGAATAAGATGCTGAAAGCATCTCAGTTTCCCTTATTATTAACATCTTTCGTTTCTATGATACATTTATTACATCTAAGGAGCTAACCAGAGTACATTACAATTAATTAAAGAGCATCATTCATTTAGATTTCAACAGTTATCCTTAATGTTCTTTTCCTGTTTCAGAATACCATGCAGGGCACCACACTGCATTTACCTGGCAAGTCTTCCTAGATGACTGTACAGTGACAATTTTTCATACTTTCCTTGTTTTTGCTGATCTTAAAAGTTTTGCAAATGCAAGTAAAGCACTTTATAGAATGTTCTTCAGTCTTAGTTTTCCTAATCTTTTTCTTTTAGTAAACTTGGATGTTTGGAATTTGGAGGGAAAAAAATGACAGAGCTGCAGAGGCATCCTTACATGATCTGAATGGCTGCTTTCTCACCGTGGTTTGTTACTGATGCTAACCTTGATGACCTGGTCAGAAGTGTTTGCCATGCTTGTAGTGGATTACATTTCCTTCAGCTCTTTAGTATTTAGAGAAGCAACAAAGCAGATGTTTGAGTGTCTTATTCCATGTTGAGAAACACAGTGTCTTATTCTTGTGTTGCCACCAACTTCCTGTGTGATCTCATCTATCCACAATTTTACCTACAATCTAGGGGTCAAAAGAAAATATTAAAAGAAAACATTTTAAGTTCTTCTTTACTTCTCACACTCTATGTTTTCACATTTTATTTTTATCCAGTTTCTCACAGTCCCATAAAGGGAAGATGGGCAATACAGTATGAGAAAAATATATAAAGAACTATGGACAAATGAGGATGGAATGTGGGGAAACTCCTAAATCTGTGTGCAGTCTTCTAGGATGAGTATGAGCAGGTGCCTACAGCAGGTGCCTGCATCTCATTTAGGACTGGAACATTGAGAGGAAGATGCTCTTAAAGGAACCTTGAGGTGCAGATAGCAGAGGGCAAGGACTTCCTGAAAGGAACTGAAACAATCATGAAAAGAACACAGGGAGCCCATTTCAGAATGGTTAAGCAAGCATCCAATGGAGTAAAAACATCTGACCCCTGGTTCCTCTGTTGCTCTAATCTATAGGAATCTAAGTAGGAGCTAGAAGGTGAGAAAGCTCAAGGAGATTAAACACCTGGGGAAAAGAGAAAGGCAGAAAGTATATCTAGACAGATAAAGATATCCAGCACACCTGTAGTTTGAATAATCTAAGTAACAAGGGAAGCAATTCAGTTCAGCACACAGCAGGCCCAATGTTCTCTAACACAACTCTAACTTGAGTACTTGCAAAGTCAGAGGACTTAACAAATTCTCAGATAAGCCCGTGACAAAGAGGTATTATTCTCATTGTTGAAATCTCCTAACTGTGACTTTCGTTGCTTTGCCTCCAACAATAAGTCTAATTTCACCTTCATGTCACAATTTGAAATACATGCAGCTACTTCTAGTAAATTCTCTGGATCTCCCTTCCCCAGAGGAGTAAGTCAAGTTCCTTTAAGTCTAGGTAGGTGAGCATAACTGGTTACTATAAGAGGTCATCAAAATCTAAGACCTATAATTGCATGGAAGTGCAAACCATTTTCTCAGAAAGATGAGTAACCATATGGTTCATTGATGTTACATTAAGAATTAACATAAAGGGATTCACAAAGGGACCAAGATCCTGAGGGGATAGATCAAAAAACAGAAGTGTAATTGTCTATATGAAGACCACACACAACAAACCCATCTATTGAAATGGCATAGGGGTAATCTGAGGTATCATAGGAGCGAGGCCATTAGGATGCATCAGATACACGATCATCTATTGGACAAAACTAATTATGTCTAACTTGTAACTCTAGAAGAGAAAGAACAATAAGAAAAGGAAACTTTTCAAATGTTTGTTACAACTGACAAAGTTAAATATGTCTTATTTCACTTATAGTAATATGAAATAGATATTATGCCCATCTCAAAGATGAAGAAGAAGCCCAGACAGATTAAGCACCAGCCCAAAGTGACACGGTCCTAACCCAGTGCCAGGTACATATTGGGCACTCAGCAAACAAACCTGGAAGAATGCATCTTAATTAGCTTAAGTGCTGAACAAATCTTCTAGAAAGGACTCTAACTACACTCTAGTTTCTGGCACAATTGTTGGGCACAGAGAGAAGTCAGCCAGGGCTCCTTTTTCATATTCCAGCCAAAGAGACTCATTTGGATACCTGAATGGAAGTAACTTGTATATTCTCTAATGACTATAACTCACTTTCTATTACTTAATAAATGTGATGAATAAAAGAGTCCTTGTGAAGCCAGATAGAATTTGCAAATGGGCTAGTGTGACTTGACAGATGGATTTGGAGCCAGAAGTGAAGACCAAAGTTGCTGAAAGCTGCAGGTGTTGGCAGAAACTGACTTTAGAGCCATTCCTCTTTTCTTGGATGGTGATAATCTAGGCTTTTTACCTGATTAGAAAATCTAAAAAGTGCTGCTCATTTTTTTTAGTTTGTATATGAGAATCGGCTAACTGATGAGACTGAAAAAGCCTTTTAAAAATTCTACCTAGTTCCAGCTTCTTTCCTCATACTGAAGACTATTACATACAATGAAAATAAGGTCATTGGCCTAAATAAGTCAATAAAATTCATTGGAGAACATCCTCTATACCTTTGACAAACTGAAAATTCAGCGTGAACTGTAGCATTATTATTTTTGTATTGTTTACTCTGCTGATTTTTACAAAGTATTTTGAGTATTCTAAGGCAAAAGGAACTGTGTTCTGTAAATATTTTGTCACATCTCTTATAATCTGGGTTTGAGTATAGAGAGTCCTAGGTTTGATGTTTTTTATACAAGACTTTTAAAAAATAACTTCTGGCCAATTTTGTTCCTTTTCTTTTTCTCTGTCTTTTTTGAGAAGGGAGGTTATCTGTTTTAGAATGTAACCGTTAGTGCACTGGTTCTTAATTTTGGCTTCACATTAGCTTGTCCTGAGGAGCTTTTAAAAATACAGATAGCCAATTGAATGAAATGTCTGTATGCAGGGCTTAGGTGTTTTAAAATACAATTCTAGTATAGAGTTAGAGTAGAAAACTACTGCTTACCTAATCAGAATATTCAATTTTCCAGGGACACAGATGTTTCCAAGGGATGCTCTCATCCTCCTGGTGGTAAAGATCCTGAAATTCAGAGACTCATGAGCTTGCTTTGCATCACATAATTCAGGGTTCCTGAAACCTAGAGTAGAATATTTCCTACAATATAATCAGAACCAGAGTGGCTCAGAAGCTCCCAGAGAAGACAACAGAGTTGTGAACACCAACGTAATAATAAAATAAACCAGAGGCAGGTTGCTCAATTTAGCATCAACACTGATATGCACTCTGATTACCATCATGCTGCCTCTTGGATTTGACTTAAACCAAGAGTCACTGACTCACGCATCCACAAGGTTAAGAAGCCACCTGAGCTGCACTTGACAGTACATAGAGATGGTACCCAGATGAAACAAGGATCCTTTCTATGCCTGATCTTTGCAATACAAATTTTTGATAGATTTCAGAGTAAGCAAAACAGTTGATGAGCTGAATCCCTTATTTCACAACACAGTCTTGAAATTAGCAGGAGATTCCTAATGTGATCTGATGTGACTTTTTTCCTCTAGCCTAAGTCCATGTCATCTCCTTTCCAAATCTAAAGAAGCCAGAAGCTGTGGGTAGTGAATCCAGGGACTAGCTTTCAGGGTAACAGAATGAAAATCAAAATGCAGGTCTTTGCTCTTGCTTTCCTGAGTGTAATGAAATCATGAGTCCTGGAGTTAGAAACAGACTCAAATACCAGTGATACCACTTCCTTACTGGGGCCAAGTTACATTCTCCTTAATACTCACTGGATTTTTCCACTATCACACTAGAATGGTGAACTAGGTACCTTGAATGCTATTAGGGTAAATTGAGTAAAAGGATGCAGGTTGAATGCTTGGCTCAGCACTAAGTACAGAGTGATGATTTCCCAGCTGGTGCTTTGGCTGCGGCTATTTTTCATGCCACACTGCTTCCCACCCTGAAGGACTGCATTTTCCAAATTCCCAATTTTTTTAAGGACCAAATAACTTCAAACTCTCTCTTTCCTGGAAAGTCCAGTATTTCTGCCATCAGATGTGTTTTGTAAACACACCTGAGTTTAGCACCTAGAAAACTCAACATAAAGGTTTCTCCTCCTGGCAGTGTGGTGTT
Source organism: Dasyprocta punctata (assembly GCA_004363535.1). Classification (NCBI taxonomy): domain Eukaryota; kingdom Metazoa; phylum Chordata; class Mammalia; order Rodentia; family Dasyproctidae; genus Dasyprocta; species Dasyprocta punctata. The sequence goes on from RJWM01000736.1 coordinate 71,733, forward strand.
TCTGAGGACAAGGACTTGTTACAGGGTCTCTCTAAGACATGACAATGCCCTCTGAAGCATATTAATCAGAAAAAAAATAGTTCTAGAAAAAAAGAAAATAATTGGAAACTTGAAAATCTTCAAACCTCTACACCCTGGAAACAATAATTTACTTTTCCCTTAGCCCAAGTAAGAGCAGTTTGGCCTGGAAAACTGACTTATCTCCTTATGCTTCTACATTCAGTGTCTTGCCCTGGATCCATCCTTTCTGTCATCATCTAACAGAGAATCAGAGTGTGGTTTGATGGGGGTGGACCCATTTGCCAAGGCTCCAGGAACACAAAACTATGTCATGAGAGCTCATTGTAAGTGTTTCTTACAGGACAAGGCGTCCAAGGGCTATAGGATGCAATCTTGAAAGAAAACTCTTGAATTTTCTTCAATGGATTCAGCCACAGAAGAAAAGAAGCAGAAGTTCACATCTCCCTTGGTTGTCTTCTGACATGGGCTGATGAGTTAGTCTCTTCCTTGCCCTTGGTGCGGTCCTTGTTGATAACCACAAGGTGGCATTGCAGATTAAAGTGAAATACTGCAAACCTGCTTTCCTGCCCCAGGTGAGGCTTTGGAATGCCTTCTGTATCTGAGAGTTAAGAGGACATCTATGTCAATCTGATCATTTTACAGATGGTAACACTGAGCCTCAAGTCAAAACATACACTATCTGATTAACTTGTGTAGAATGTAAGTCTCCCAAGCACCAATCAGAAGGAAAGTACACTCCCCATTATTAGGTACACAGGTAATGGAAATTGTTCTTATATTGAACTAAGTATGAAACATACCAGTTAGATTCTTAAAGAGAAATTTTTTCTCCTGAGGTAGGAATAGTACATTATAATGTAAGCACTATGAAAACAGGGTCTATGTCTATTCCCTTGCCTGGGGAAAATCTTGGAGTCATTTTATAAAACACTTGTGTAAAACATCTCACATGTACAGATTTCCTCCTAAGTGTATTCCACTCCCAAATAAAATTCGAGAAGTTAATGAAGGCAAAAATTACTTTTCTCTGACTTTTCATTTATTCAGCTAACAAGTGGAAATTGAAATCTTCACAAGTATAGTGACCACGATCTGTACTTTCTTGAGGCCTGGTCCTCATCTGGATTTGATGGGATGACAAAGGAGATGTGACAACCTTGCCCTGAACTCATGGATCTGCTGTAAACTCACATATTGACTTTGAAGACTATCGACTTTTGGAGAGCCCGGAGGAAGGCCACGGAGGTTTGGAGAGTCTCCTTATTCTCTTCTCTCTCACTTGTCCCTTTACAGAAATAAGAATTCAGCTTTGTTTCTGACTGTTGGGGAAAGAGTGGACTTTGAAATCCAGTATCAGAATCTAGTCCCTTGGATGACCAAACCTGCTGTCATCTTTCTCATGCTGTGTGGCATAGGTGTCACCTCTCATTCTAGATTCACCTTAAGAAAGTCACTTCTCTCTGGACCTCAGTCTCCCTATGTCTAAAATACTCTCAAACTGTAGGTCTTCTCATACTCTCTTGTCATGAAGCCTATTAGCTGTTGAATCTTCTATTCAGATTTCCTAGTGGAATACTGTCTTCTAATGTCCAAAGCATTGCTTTCCCATGAGGAGTCCCTTCTAACTGAACGTGGAATGTTCATTCCTTGGAAAGCTCTGAGATTGTGACTTCAGGAAAGGAAATCCCCTTCCATAAGAGAAAATGTTAGTGATTCTCAAAAGAAAAAAATGAAAAGAAAATTACTTTCCCAGGTGAAGTTTTGTTTCTGTTTCAAATTGTAATGTTCAGATAAGACAAATGATCTCATTTAGAACTCTGAATTTCTTTGAGTGAGCGATATTCAAAAAAAGAAAGACACTCTAATCCAAAATTTGAAACTCTTCACAAAACCAAATCCCTAGGAAGAAATGACACCAAACTTACACATGGGCTCTGAATGAAGCCATTCATCTATGAGTGTGACTAGTTTATGATTTAGATTCAGTCTCAGCAAGATTTTTTGTCTTTGTAATTACTCTCCAGGTTTTGTCTCCTAAGCCACAAAGTTTTGTTGACAGTTTTGTTGGTCTTGGGTTCCCCATATCTAAATCCCTACACATCCACACACAGCCTTCAGCTCTGAACTTTCTGTTCCCCTAACTCAGAGTCCTTTATATTTTGCCACTAGTTTCTTTCATATCATGGTGTCCCAGTATGTCACCATCTACTCCAATTTTTCAATGTCCTTTCTGAAGAGATGACCAGAATTGCATGTTCCCCTATGTAAGTCCACTCTTCAATTCCATCGTGTATATTCCTGTGCTGAGTAGGAATGATTAGAAGATACAGAAGGCATGGCCAGTGCTTGTGAAGCGCTCATTCCAGGAAAGAAATTATCATTGGTGGTTAAACACAGAAATACAAATAAAATGCAAGAGATTTAAGGTAGTTTTCCATGAATGAAATAGAAATTGGCACAAATGACAGACAGAGGGGTCTAATGTGTAATTTGTATTTTCAGGTTTCTGGGGTTTTGCATTCTATTTGTAATAGGCCATAGAAGTAAATGTCTACATATCTTTCTAATAAATGTTATTCACATGAATATTAAAGAAAATTCACTCCCAATAGCTAACTAGGCTGATTTTGCCCTGCCTTTTCTTTCTCTCCTTTCCTCTTTTAAATCAGGGGTGGACAAGTAGTCAGAGTGTCTGTTTGTTTGTTTCAGTAATTCTTTTATTCATTGTGTATACTGGCACAACTGACAGAGAAGAAATGGTTTTTGCATCCAACCCAGCATGGGCTGAAGTGATGGATTACTCTTGCAGAGGCCTCACCGTTGCAGACATGGTTTTCATTCTTGGTTGCTGTTGTAGTCAGGGGTTGCAAGGGAAAAATTACATACAGGACACAGAATTTATAGTATTATTATGATGGTTACCCAGAGTTAAATACAAGAAAGTGCAGGAAATCTGTCCACAACACTAAAGACCCAGAATATTCAGCCAAGGGCCTAGATCCAACAGTAATGTCCTGCATGATTCCAGCTGAAGACCTAGAGCCCATGACAATGTCTCCTACAGTCCAACTGGAGGTCTAAGAGCCCACAACAAGGACTCATGCCAGCCTGTTTCACGGATCTGCGCTGGGAAGGCCCAAAGGACAGTGGTGGAAGCCAGAAAGTCTATACCAACAGGAGGAAGAAGCTGTGCCAGTAGGTTGAGGGTTCTATACTGGAGTCAAAAAGTGACACTCAAAATAAGGATGAGAGCTCCCCTGAAAAGTATCACAGCCATCTTCAGAGTCAATGAGGTCCCGAGCTCCTCTGATGATGAGAGCAGTGGAGTACAGGTCAGGAAGCCCAACGTGACAACCTTCTCCTGGAGACTAAACAGCACACACCTTCCCCTCTGGAGCCAGGAAGCGATGCTCAATGTAAGGAGCAGAGCTCCCCCAAAGTGAACCACAGCCACTCTCAGTGACAAGGTCCCGAGTTCCTCTGATAATGGCTGAATTCATATCCGGTAAGCTAGCCATGGCAAGCTCCTCCAGCAGAACCAACAGCTCGCAACAGCAACACTTAGGAGAAACCACGATGCCTCGCTCTTCTTCCCCACATCTCTATTTATGCTGACAGCTTTCTTCAGGTGGGCCATCTACACTCAGCACCATGCTGATTTAATTCAGCTGGTATTAATTTGACCACCAGCTTTTAATCCATAGCAGTTGCTGACTACCTTAGTTAGATCATTGGGTGCTGGAAGGCAGGGCACTGGAGCAGAATGTAAACACAATGTAAGGACATCAACCTAGGCCCTGATGCTGCTTCTTTAGGACATCAGTGATGGGAGGAATAATTCCCCAGCTAATTTGAGGACTCCTTTACTTCTCTTATAATTAAAACAGAACATAGATCTTTGCAACCCATTTATAGAACATGCTGCCAGTTACACAGCAAAGCTATAGCCATCATTTTACATTCTGATTACACCCTGCTAACCATTTGTATCACTGTTTATATCCAAAGAAACTGAGATTTTGAAATTAAAAATAAAACTTCTTGAGTCATTCAGGAAAGACTAAACACAGAGAGTCTGAATTTGAACTCAGGATTGTGATCTTAATAAAACTCATAAGAAGTCCTTGCATTTTACGCAAGGACACATTTATCTTTATGCATAATGGGACTATTTGTAAAGCTCTGGTCCCATAACTTTAACTTGCTTTTTCCTCAAACATTTATGCTTGCTATGATTGGCACTATGTTACAACCAGGATGCAAAGTGGTCCACCAGGTAAGCCCACTCTATAATTTCACCATGTGCATTCATGGTCTAAGGATGAGCAATCTTTATTGATGAGAAATAGGACCATGGGTGATATAAATTTAAAGGATGGAATTATGTGTCTGAGACTATGTGTGTGTGCGTGGTTTTGTGTGCTTAATCAACAGAATTTTTCTCCTTAATTCCAGTCCAAAAAGACATAACAGGGCAAAATTAGAATCAATTGAACTCCCTTTCCTTCTTTTCCTTTCAAAACAGTGAAAATTTCCATTCACAAAAGATCTAAGATCTAAAAATGTTTAAATAAAATTCACTTTGTTATCAAAATATTCTATTTCATGAGTGAAAATGAATTATGTGGTTTGTGGAGATGTTAAATATGTAAATCAAAGTTTTGATTCTCTCATTTAACAATAAATTATGTTTACTGGTAATCTTAAATTGGCCAATATAATTTTATAGCTAATTCATCCAGTAATCATACAAGGTAGATATTATCATCTCCACTTTACAGATGGAGAAACCAAAGAGTAGAGATGATCATAAATTTCCTGACCACTGAATGGCAGAGCTCATTCATGCAGAACTCAGGTCTGCATGAGTTAGAATATTATTCACGTGTTCTTAGAATTTTCCATGGAGGATGACTGCTTCCTCTGTTTTTTAACCACTGGAAAATACTCCTTTTGCCAGGAAAGGTCAAGATCTCATCAACCTTAGTCTAAGGAAGATCTTAATATAAAATAGAAGAATCAGGTTTGTGGAGATGTGACATAAAACAAAAGAAAGGGACCTATTCATTTAGACAACTCAACTTGTGGTCACCTGGACATGTGAAAATTGAAGATATTAATTTCTCTATCTGTGATTTTGCCATACTAAATCATACTTATGCTTCTTGTATCTTTGTTGAAATAGAAGAAAAAATGTTGGCCCAGCAGCTGCCCTGATAAGAGTCAGGCACAATATCATTAGACCAATCAGTTTTTGTCATATTCATTTCACTCAGTATGTGGGCTTCCCAGATTTGGCAGTACGTTCTATATCTGGTTAGCACCTGACCCTAGAGTGGGAAGATCTTTTAAAAATAACATGAAGACCACCAAAGGAGTTCACCCAATGGTTTGACAGGTTGAACAGCATCATATAATGATAAGGGAACTTAATCCACTTCTTGACAAATCATAATTGATAAAAATACGGAGGCCCAGAGAGGTAAATGATTTTCTTAAATTCTAGAGCTGGTCAATTACAAAGCTGGATTTATGACTCCTAATGAAAATCCTTTCTTACTTTACTCAGAAATTTACAGAACTTGCATGGCATTTCCAGCCCATTTGTTTCGACACTAAGAAACAAAAGTAAGTCAGAGGCCTGCTGTCCAGGTTGAATAGAAAAGGAGATCAATTAATAAAATTAAAATTCTTGAAAAATAAGTTATAGCTATATAAAATGATAACAGCTAATGCATTTAGTGGAATACATAGTCTTTTTAGCAAACCCAGGAGGCAAATGTAAGTAAGTATTAAACCAAGATCATACCAGTAAAATAATGGAATTGAAATCGTGAGTAGGACAGAGACTTTGGGGCATCAGAAGAGGAACAATACCCACATTATCTTCAGTGAAAGGAAAAAATGATGTCTTAACTGAGTTTTCGAGAAAAAAATTAGGTTAAAAAAGGAGACAAATATGAAGGGTTGGGGAAGAAGGCGTACAGCACCAGAAAAGCCTATGGTATATCAAGAAGCTGGAAGATATTTAGTTTCATTGGAATTTTGGGTTTGTGTAAACCATAATGAGAGCTCAATATTGGTTGGCAAATTTGCAGGTCTGAGATCAAGAAGAATATTTTTAATTTATTCGTACTTGTATGCATTTGTCATACATAATAAATATATTGATCACCAGGAATTGTTACATATACATATTGTATCTTGATCCTTCTTTCTTCCCTTTCACCTTCCATCTTTCTCTTCTCCCTCTATCCTCAGATCCCCTTCCCATCTCCACAAAGTCCACATTAGAGCTTTGATTTTATAGGAAAGCAGTGGGTAATATCAAAGACTAGTAAGCAAATAGGATGATCAGAATTTTATTTTAAATCAATGTCTTCATTAATAGGCTTGAAGATCCAAGGAAGGGTAAGGTAATCCACTACAGAACAATTTGCATCAACCAAGGAAGTGCTAGTGAGGATATTCAGGAATGGTCACTGAGGACCCAATGGTAACTGTAGTACCCTTGGCATAATGTACCTCCATACATTCATAGTCTTTTTCACACGTTGCTATGTGTTGTGACACACATGATGTATGTAAATATAAATACTCCTGTACCAACTCACGATGTATATTAGATTGTAAGTCTGTCATTAATACATTGTCACCCACCTTACAACAAAAAAGAGAAAACATAATTCTCAAGCTCTTTAATTTAGCTCACAGTGCCTTTCTTGTCTTTGCTGCCATTCACCAATACAGTCTCATTCTTCACTTCTCTCTTTCTTGGCTACATTTCAGGCACACAGTGCTTCTTTTCTTTCCTCCAAGATGCCATGTTATCCTTTATTTCTGCTTCTCTCATTATGTCTCATTCAACCTTCCGGTGGCAATGTAGATACCACTTCCACTGGGAAGCAATCCTCCTCTATTCATATAGATATACAGGTCCCTCTTACATGATACCAATGTGCACTGTACATTTTTTCATTACAGTTTACAGTCATTGTCCATTTCCATCATTTATATGCTTATTTTTCACTCTAATATTATATTTTTCTTTTCTTCTTGACCACTGGATGTTATTGTCTATGTGTAAACAGGATATAAACAACCAAGAATATCTGACAAATAAGAATATTTTGGTAAGTATAAATAATCAAATTAATAAATAAGTGAATAAGTGAGAAAATGTAATATAGATAAAATAAGCCAATAAATCTGAAGTGTTGGAATTCACAAAGATAATTACGTGTCACTACTGGGAAGAATTGGAGTAATTCTGAGATTTCTACTTTTCTTCCAGTGATTAACCTGCTATCCATTTGTGAAGATCCATCAAGCCACAAGAAAGTCCTCACTGCAGAATTCGTATGAAGTTATTAAGGGAGATGAACCTGTCTATTGTAACCTGGCAATGTTGGTATGAGCTTAACTCTATGATGTATTACCAATGTTAGTATGAGCTTAAAGCACAGACTAGAAGAAACCTTAGGAAAGTTGCTTTTCTTTGTTTTGTTGACTAGTACTTTCTTGGTTTTGGTAGTCTTTAATTATTACTTCCTAAGAGTGCTTTGATTTTTGTTGCATTGCTCACAGACTATTGATCTCCATTTAGTAAATAATTTTTTAAAAGCAGGAAAGATTTATTTTGAGCCATAATTGCAATTTGAATAATGATCATTTTCTCAATTTTTCACAAATTAAAATAAATGCAGAATCCCAACAAATTTGTAATTTTTCTATTCTATCTTATCTTGTTTGTTCCTATATTATCCTCTTCTTTTTATATTTTATTCAGTATCTCTCTGTTCTTTTCTATTCACATTTTTCAAGCCATGCTTTATACTAAGAACTTGTAGAAATTATAGTGGAAGTGCAAAAGAAGTAATCCTTTACCTTAATATTGCTTTGTTTTGTTTTGTTTTGTTTTGTTTTTTGGTACTAGGAATTGAACCTAGGTATGTTCTACAATGGAGTTATATCCCCAGTTCTTTTTCAAAGGTTGCTTTTTATCTTGAGACAGAGTTTTACTTAATTGCCCATGCAGGACTCAAATTTATATCCCTGCTGCCTCATCCTCCCTAAATTCTGGGTTTATAGGCATGCACCACTGCACCTTGTGCCTTCAATACTTTAATAAAATAAAATTTGTGCTTAATAACAGTTGCTATATATTTTCATGAGTGCTCAATTCAATCTACTGTAAATTTCTGATACACAAAGAAGGATCAGTTTCTATGATGTTAAAATTATTTTCTTTGAGATTATAATAATAAACACATTGCTTAGGAGGATAATTATGAGTTTGCTCAAGAAAATTACAGGAGATTACTTTCTAGACAGTAAGAGCAGAAAACTGAAAATGATGAGTGAATGGAATGCAGTGATATCTTTAAGAATCTGTAACTAATGTCATTTGCCAGTATACAGAATGGAAGTTGCAATTTTCCTTCCAAAAAAATTTATCTCACATCTATGGCTTCTTCAAATTCAACATCCAATTATCTTAAGAAATAATGAAAGCCTCATTGTATACAACGTCAAAACTTGAGTAATTTAATAAATTCTAAGTGTAACTGGTGTACCATTAGTCCAAACTTCCATGCATTTAGGATCATATCTTATGAATGAAATGTAAAGAAAATTCCTTGAGTGTAGTGACTGTGCTTTAATCATCTTTATACCCATTATATCAAGTACACACAAGATCAGTAAGATTATATTTTACCATATAAACATTTATATGTACAATATAGAGGAGTACATTGTTATAGTGAACAATAGAGAACATAAAATTAATTTTTGAACCAATAACAATCACTATGATCTGCCACATTTTTAATCTAAAACATGACTCACAATGGGTCATTGATACATATTTCCTAAAAGAATGCTAAATGGGTGACGATGAACAAAAGAAGTAACTCTAGGTTCACCACTGATCAGAAGACAGTGCTACTAAGTAGACTGAGTGTCAAATTACCAGTAAACAAAGAAAGTACATGAATATGAATTGTCTCTCTTGCTTCAAACATTTTCAACAATCTGTTTATGGGTATAATAGTCTGATGTAATTAAGTGACAAGTTTTAGTTAGTTTTCTTAGAGTTAAAGCACAATACCCAGCACCTACAGCTTAAAGGATGATAGATTAGTTTACCTAATGGTGTCAGGGGATTCAGTACATAGTCACAAGCTCCAAGGCAGGCACATTCTGGGGGAAGGATGTAGTGCAGTGTTGCTGTAACCTTTCTTGTCCCTGGAATGAAATACTATCAACAACTGAAAGGAAGAGAGGTTTATTTTTATTCATAGTCACTGGGATCAAGGTAGCACTGCATGGCAGAGAGGCATAGCAGAGGAAAAGCTGCTCACAGCACAGCTGTCAGGAAGCAGAGAATGAAGGGAGGATACATGCTAACACATCATTATTTCAGTGTCATGTCTCTTCTGACTCATAGCATCCCCATGACTCAATCACTTTTCAAAAGCCCCAGTTAAGAACACATGAGAGTTTGGGGAAGGTATCTAGGTACAAACCACAGCATAGAACAAAAGTGCTTTCTTCACTGTGGCCAGGAAGCAAAGCAAGAAAACAGGGCCAGGGAGGAATGAGTTAAGAACGATACCTAGTACCCAAAGTCATGCATCCATGACCTATCCAAGAATGTGCTTTCTTAAACTGTTAATGTTTCTTTCTTTTTTTTTTTTTCTTGGCAGTGGGGATTGAACTCACAACCTTGCGCCTGCCAGGTGGGTGCTTAAGCCACTGAGCCAAACTCCCGGCCCTAGGTTTTGAGGAAGGGTCGCACTATGTAGCTCAGACCGGCCTTGCGCTGGTATTGTAGCTCAGGCTGGCCTCGAACTCTCAATGCTCCTCCTACCTCAACCTCCCGCGAACTGGGATTAAAGGCATGCACCACCATGCCTGGCTCTGTTAGTGTTTCTTAATCCATTAAATTGGCATATCAGGATTAGCAGTCACGTGGCAGTAGCAGAAGTATTTATTTTTGGAGCACTATATAAGAAACATACTAATGTATCTGCTCTACAGTATGTTATTATCACTTGTGAAATGTGGCATAGCAATAATAGAATTGATATGTTAAAACTTAAATACTTCTAATATTAAAATAATTTTTGTCCCACCTATGCATGATCTTACAAAGCCCATTTTGCAGTCCAAAACATAAATTTCATAAACTGACTAAAGCATCTATAAATATATACCAATGATTTCAGAAATGATACTAAGGATATCATGCTTTTATGACTATTTCTGATCTAATTTTAGAATTAATAACAATTAATTCAAGACTCTTCACCATGTGTTCTGTAAAACTGTGGTCATCGAGGCTATAAATACTATGAGAATAGGAGGAAAGAAAAGAATTCCAGTTTTAAATATCTTTTAGAAACATTGACCTAAAAAACTCACAGTAGTTTATAAGTCTTTTAATATATTAATATACATGATAAATGTACCAACTGTAGAGAGGATGACTGTTATATAAAAGACTCTCCCAGTCTTTACCCTGGTCTTTAGGGTCCTCTCTGCCTGCTTGATAGCAAACTTGATAGTCTGAAAACAGAGAACTTTATGCTCTTCCAGCTATCCTGGCTAGAAATCTAAAATCAATGTGTCAATAGAGCTACAATTTATAGAGCCTTTAGAGAAAAAGTTTCCAAATTTTAGTAGTTGTTGGTATTCTTTGGCATGTGGCCACTTTGTTCCAATTCTTTCTCTGCTGTCACATTGATCTATGTTCTTTGTGTGTTTGTTGGAGCTCCGCATAACTTACTTTTCTAAAGATACCTGTCGCTGGATTTGGGGCACACCTGGATAATCCAAGCCAACTTCCTCCCAAGCAGTAAACTTAAACATCTTTTGAAATGTAAAGCAGTAGTTACCCTTTCACCAGGTTCTAGGGATTGTGGGATGGACATCTTCTTAGAAGGGTCACCGCATAGGCCATTGCACAACAGAGCCATTGAATAGAACTACTCTTTCATGCATTCATATTTACACTCATAATTATTTTTTGACTCAGTAGGATATATCATATACCAGGAGGCACCAAACTGTTTTGGCTCCAGTGACTGATTTTGCAGAGGTCAGTTTTTCTACAGAAAGAGAGAGGAATGGTCTCTGGATGATTCAACTACATTGTACTCATTGTGTACTTTATTTCTATTATTAATACATTATAATGTGTAATGAAATAATTACACAACTAGGAAAAAGCAGAATCAGTGAGAGTCCTGGGTAATTTTTTCCTGCAACTAAATGGTAACATTTTGGAGTGATAGAAGACAGTGACAACTGAAATGCGTTGCATGTGTCCAATCTACCCCATAATCTCTTTGGACTGCTGTCGCTGCAGAAAACTCTGCTTCACAAAACTAGGACATTGGAAATGGAGAAAAGGTTTTGCAGTGCTTTTGTATGGCAATTTCAGGATATTTGATATTCTGACTGAACTTTAATCCAGAAAATGTGGAGATTTCAAGCTGTCTCAAACATACTTTTGAGGCAACTGTCATTTGCAAACTAAAGATCCTTTCCTATTCAGACAAAGTTGATTCACCTGGCTTATTCACAAGTGGGTTGAGAATGCATTCCTTTCTAGTTCAGGGTTCTGTTGTGGTTGGGGAGTAATACACTAACCCTTTTCAAAGGTGAGATATGTGATCAGTCATTAACCAGGAGGAAAAGGGTCCTGGCTCAGTCTCTTTTGAAATCCCTGCTAATATTAAAAATATGTCAAAAGACTCTTCTTTCCTCATTGCTCCCACAATTCCAATTTAGCTTTGAATACAGCCACTTTATCTACCAACTTGAACACAATTGTTCTTCTGCCTTGAAGTGACAGATTGAGTTCACTGAACAGGTAAAATGTCACAAGAGTAAGAAAGTTTTGTGACCCATTCTACATCAGTGAAATGTGCTGCCCGGCTGATTGTTTTACTATAAAAAAAGATCCATGGAGCAGCCCTCATCATTCAAAAAATACACTCAATGATCCACTATTAGAAAACCATCTCCTTTTCCTGTATAAGAAAACCATCTTCTCGTACATGCTAATATACATGAGTTCAGGGCATATGCCATGTACTTTAATGTGGTTGATAATCTCATCCTGCAAAATATTAAGTTCACATGATATTTTTCAACTAGCAAACATTTTTGCAAAGATGACACAGTGTGTAGACTAACATTCAGAAGCAACCTCTTTGACATCATTAGTGAAATAAGAAAGACTTCTAGTCATGATAGCCTTTCTTTTTATGTATAAACAAAAAAATTCACTTGTTCTCATATATAAAAACTCATAGACTTGAATAGTTCTATAGCTGTGATGTAGATTGGCAAGAAAAGTGTATATGACATATCCTCGCACACATCCTCTTAAAAGATATGTTGCACAAATAACAGCATTATTACAGTTTTTGTAAACTTTGGTTGACCAGTCAATCTGGTTTGTTTACCATGGTAAATCATTAATCCGCTCTAACAGTTGTGCTTCCACATACACTGCTATTTCATCAATCATGTATCTTTGGTACTCACCTAAAGAGGAACATGTGCCACTTTTGAACTGCAGCCTTTCCTAAATATTTGTGACAAATGTCCTTACTTCAGGCAGGATCAACTCTTCATCAATTGTAAAGAGCTTCGTAGCTTTAGCCATGTAGCTAACCACAAAGAATGATGCTCTCAGTGTTGACACATTTGATGAAGTGGTGGAAAGTCCCAATGATGAGATAGCAGACAACTCTAAGACTGCCAATAAAAATCTGCATGCAGAATAAAATACCAAGAGTCCTACTTAAATTATGGGTTCCTTGTAACAGGCAATTCACACTCTCCAAGTCACTTTGTATAATACATAGCAGTTATGTACAAAGCCGTGAAGCCTTCAAAACTATTTTGCCAGGAAGATAGCAAGCAGCCTACGTTCAAAGACAAACCTTTGGAGTTTTTCAAAAGAAAAACATTGAACAGAAAGAAAAGAAGAAATTATTTAAGTGATATATATATGGTGTATATGTATATGAAATGTCCTATAAAAGGCTAAGGTAGTTTTTCATTACAATATAAAAATAATATAGCCAGGCATGGTGGTGCACGCCTTTCATCCCAGCACTTGGGAGGCTGAGGTAGGAGGAGCGTTGTGAGTTCGAGGCCCGCTTGGGCTACAATGTAGGCCTGCAAGGCTGGCCTGAGCTACATAGTGCGACCCTGCTTCAAAAAACTAGGGCTAGGAGTTTGGCTCAGTGGCATAAGCATCTGTCTGGCAGGCGCAAGGCTGTGAGTTCGATACCCAGTGCTGCAAAAAAAAAATAATAATAATATAAAAATTATGATAAAAATGTAAAACAACATACTCAAGAGAATAGATCGAAAAGTTATGATGTTCACAAACTATTATGTATGCACCTGAGAAAACACAAAATTAATAACATAACCCCAAAAGAACTTTAGGGAGAAATAAACATGGCAATAATTTGTAGTTAGAGATGCTGACATGTTCCCTCAAAGATCTAATATACTTTTGCAATAAGTGAATGCGTTTGAACAGTCACAAAACATGATTAGTACATGCAACCTAATAGATACATACTGTGTTTATCCTATGCAACAGAAAATAAACGTTTTTGAGGTGCATAGGAAACAGTCACAAAAAGTGAGCATCTCAAACACCACAAAGTAATAAAGGTACAGAAAATAATAAAAAAGTGCAGGAGTTTCAAGTTTAAAAGCCAATAAAATGGAGTTTATAATTTTTATAAGGCCTCAATGAAAACTTCACCTGTAATTTGTGTTGGAATAAAGACTTGAAGAAGAGTCAGTCACCTTATTGTTTGGTGAATGAATAATGCTGGCAGAGAGGACATGCACACATATACTGTTTTATACATAGTTGTTTGGCAAAACCTTTAATGTCAGTAAGTATTGTATATTGGTGCATCTGGGGTGACAGAGGAAAGGAGAACCCACCTGCTGCACTCTAGGTGGGTGCCTAAATTGGTATGGCCATTCTGCAGAGTAAACCTAGTAGTTGCAAGTGAAATAGCACATGTTTTCAAACAGGATTCCAGGAAACCTGCTCTCAGACTCCAGAGTAAGTCACACATGGATCCATCAAGGAATATGCACATGTTTATTCATAAAATATATGTGGTACTCAGAAAGTAGACCTAATATAAATATCTATTAGAAGAAGATTGGGTAAATTTAAAAAAGAGACCTACTTGCTATTGATTAAGGTTGTAGTTAGAAGAAATATGTCAAATGCTCCTAGAGAAATAAGGTCAGATGTTGAAAACACACTACTTATTGAATAAATTAATAAAACAAAAGGAACAAACTGGAGGTTAGAATTTTACTTATATAAATTAAAAATGTAGTTATACATTAAACTAAACATTTTCTTCAAAATGATCACATGTCTGAAGAAACACTTGAAACACATGATTGTAAATGCTTCAGCAAAGGAAAGAGGGGCAAGGCTAGAAAATGAATGGAAAATAAAATATAAAGTGATCTTTAAAAATATAGGATCTTGAACAAATCAATGGTAATTACCATGAAATAAAAAGATTGACTCAATTATATGCCTCATCTGAGATTAAAAGAAAAATAATGCAAACAAAAAATCTGAACATAAAATTATGCAAGTACTATGCAAAGACAGAAATAAGCAGCATGGACTAAAGACTAAAAGGAAATAAATAAGCAATTTCATAATTTTGTGTAGATGATTAGGAATACATAGATATAAGATTCAGTTTTTAGTGTTTTCCTTACTTTTCACATTTCTATGCTGATTTTTTTTCTCCTTGTCATCAGCCACAAGAGGGAAAATACTGAAGAGAAAAAAAAAATGTGCCTAAAAGTTTTTAAAGTTATAACATATGAAAGAAACACAAACTGAATGAAGAGATCAAATGAACAAAGAAAACAGCTGATGAGATTATTAAACCCAGTACTGGAGGAAAGCAAAGACCTCCGCTGACCACATGCACAAACACGCACTGTCAGGTCCATGCACAGGCAGTGCTGACTGCCCCATAAGGGTTGTTTTGCTGTACTGTTAGCCGTTTCTGTAGCATATCTCACATTGAGTTCTGTCTCTCATTCTCTTTAGTTGAAGAGCTAAATAAGGAGTTTTGAGTTTTCTCCTAAAAGGGCCTCATTGCTGAGACTGAAGTTTAAAAGGAGTATCATTACTAAGCCTGTAAAAATGGTCATGCCAATGATGAGATGGAAAATCCCAGATGTGTGGTACTTTCTTAAGAAATAATAACTTCTTTTTTTTTTTTTAAGGGTAATTCCCTGAAGTCAAGACTTGGCCATTTTTAAATTCCATGAACTACTTAAAAGATCACACTTTTGAACTTAAGGCAGGAAATTCCATTCAGACCTTGGCAGTTATGCCGCCTTGAGTCGCACAAGGAAACACTTGCCACGGGCATCCCCGAATATGAAGAAATTCACAAGTGAAAAGCACTGGGTCCTAGGAGTTGTTGACGGGTCCTTTTGAAGCTATGGTGAATGCATTGATATCTCTTTTCTTCTGAAGGTTACCTCTGGTAGAGACAGAATCCACTAGGTCTCTTCTGGAATGAAAACTGTAAGGTATTTTCCAATTGACATTGCTCACCTTGTCTTAATGACATGAGTATCAAATTTTATGTTGCTTTAAATACTGTTTAAAGTTTGTTTTATTCTACTATTGTCTTGTTTTAAAGTCCTTTATTGAATTGTTTTGTTTTTAATTGGTTCTATTCTGCTCTGTTCTGTTTGATTTTTACTATGTCTGAAGGTATCTGCAGCTATTTTGAAGAAAACAAGAACCATGATGGCAACTATTGTTGATTTCATAATTTTTTGAAGTCTGTGTCACTTACCCTGGTTTGTTTTATTCTGTTTTATTTTCCTTGATTTTATCCTCTTTAAAGTAAAATTTTCAAAAATTATTTTTTCTTGCTTTTTTTTAAACTTCTTCTTTGTTCCTTTTCATCAGAGAACTAGATTCTAAAGAGGTTAAATGCATTTCAATCTTGAAGTGTTTACATGTCCATCAACAGATGAATTGATAAAATGTGGTACTTATACACAATAGAATACCACTCTGCCATAAAGAAGGACAAACTGAATCATTGGTAGGGTAATGAATGTGGCTTAAACCATGATAATAAAAGAAACAAGCCACACACACAAACTTGAATATTGCATGCTTTCTCATATATGACAAATCCAAAATATAAATAAAAAAACAATAAAAGACAGATAATAGGAAATAGGAAGCTCAATATTTTGCAAAAAGGAAGGAGACCATAAGATGAAGGGAGTGGGGCAAGAGTGGAGGGGAAGGGGATGAGAAGGAATGGAGATGTGAAATGTGCATGCACCACCTCCACATGAAGAATGCAGTCATTATGTTCTGCAGAAATGTACTAATTAGAAAATCAAATAAAAAGAAGTAATGTTGGAGGTCAGTAGAAGGCAATTATGATGCTTTTAATCTCACTGATTCAATAGTCATATATTGAATGTCAACTATTGGGAGTAACTAAGGCAAGCATTTTCATAGAAGTAGTTAAGACCTGAGGTGAATTCTTCCCCAGGGCCCTCATTTTATAAATGGGGAAACAACATGTATATTTGGAATAGTTACTTTGTGTTATGGCTTACGTCTACCTATCCTCCACAAAGCCTCATGTGCTCATAGGTGGGGCTTTGGGGAGTGACTGGATCATGGGTGTGTGATGCTAGATTTGTCTGCTAACTGGTTTGGCATAGTATTGGGTATGCATGATAGAGTTACTGAAGAGGGACAACACACTCTAGGTAGGGGAGAAACCAACCAATAGGCTTGTAGCCTGAACATAGTAAAAGATGGAAAGAGAAATGAAGTCTCACTGCTTTTTGCCTGCATTCCATGAGCTCATTCTCCTCTTCCATGCCTTTCTGCCATTCCACCCTGGCTTGGAATGAGCCAACTATAGGCTGAAACCTCTACAAACTGTGAGTAAAAATTAACTATCCCTTTTAAAACTTCTGAATAATGGGTATTTTGTCCCAGCAACAAGAAAGTAACTAAGATATTGTTGAATTCTTTTCTTAAATAATTTCATAAAATATTAATGATACTGCATGTATTATAACTAATGAGGTCATTATTCAGATGACAGAACTGAGTGTTAGATAATATAGAAACACTTCATGTATTCCCAGAGTTAGATAAAGATGTATATAGTTACCAAACTCAGATTTCCCTCTTGTTAAAATCAGTATTGCATTATCATATTTCTTCTAAGAGGAGGAAGTGAGCTAAATTAAGTACTAAAATCTAGGTTTAAGGCTCATTTATGTTGAATATAATTGGCATTCTACTTTGATGTGCTGAGATTTATTTACAATTTTATTTCTGTTTGCCATGGATGATAGACTATTTTGGATATCTAGACTCTGAAATTTTCCAAATACGTTTCTTAATTTGGGCAGTATATGAAGCACATTATAGCAAAATAGCATTTTTGAAGAATTTAAACATTGTAAAAAGAATTCTTGTGAACGTTCCTGTGAACATATTATAACATAATGGCTGGCAATTTCTTCCTTTGGAACACAGAGCATAGCAGATCAATTCAGCTTGGGAAATACTTATCGAGCTCCTTTTATTCTGAGAAATGAACCAAGAAGACTTTGAAAATATGAAGAAACATAAAACTATCTTTGGTTTCAAAAAGAGTAAATACCCAAAAGCAGAGAATCATGATAAAACATGGCCCATGTGCAGTTAGAGGTAAGCCCAAGGGCCTTCAACAGTATAGAGGGGCCCCAAGCTGTACAGGGTAGACAGTGAAAAGATGGAGGAATTTCTGAAGAAGATCAGGATGCTGAAACATAAGCAATGAGAAAAACTAAAAGGCCCTGGAGCTTGCTTGGGAGAAAACACACACACACACACACACACACACGAAATTCAGAGGTTAATGATTCGAGTCCTTTGCCTTGAACATAGCGGTCTGACAGGAGGCTAGTAAGAAAGAATTAGAAGATGAGTTGAGGTTTTCTCTATAAGTTCCTGTAAGAGAAACTTAGGAATCAGTATTAATTGCCTGATTGGGGGCTGTGACAGGGTATTACACTGTGACTGTTTGAATGTCTTGGATCTGCAATGTTCTACATTTTTTTTAGCTGTTGTGCAGAAGGGACACATGACTTCCAGAAACTGAAAATGACTTTCTCCAAGTCCCACATCTACTTATTTGGCAGAAATATGTTTTCATCCATTCTATAAATAAGTGGTATCAGTGCTAAGAAGTATACTGCAAGATGATGTTCTGCCCTTATACAGGTACCTACTATCAGGCATTCTAAAGTAGCTACCATTCAGTAAGCTATTACTACATAGCAGAAATAGTGCCAAAGTGCTTAAGTAAATCATCTTCTTAACTCTCACTTTCCCTATTTTCCACTAGTATCTAAACTTGT
Source organism: Dasyprocta punctata (assembly GCA_004363535.1). Lineage (NCBI taxonomy): Eukaryota > Metazoa > Chordata > Mammalia > Rodentia > Dasyproctidae > Dasyprocta > Dasyprocta punctata. The sequence goes on from RJWM01000736.1 coordinate 90,252, forward strand.
AGAAATGGGTAACCTGTATATCTTATTCCATTAATGTTTTCAAAGTCTGTCCCTGGCACAAGGAAAGAGCCCAATAAATATTTATAAATAAAGTGTATCATCTCATTAATTGGTTACATTTATTATTCTCATGTTTTCACTAAGATTAAATAATTATACTAACTCCCACTCTGGTATTTTTGGCTCTGGGAATATCTTCCCTTGCCCCCAGTTCCCATCCTGCCTAACTTTCTAAGGATCTGGAGAAACAACAGCGAATATAATCCAATTTTCAAAGAGCTTGACCTTTTCTCTCAAGGTTTCAACACAATCCCCACATGTGCAGCAATCTAAATGTGTGTTGCAGAAGCCTCTTCTAAGTAGGGCAGAATGGTCTCATGGCATGGCTGTACAGGTGGTAACCATTCTAATATTGGGAGACAGGACTTTGAGAGGATGCTACATATTGGGACAGAATGGTGCATGCTTGTGAAGCAGATTCCCAGGAACCTCTTGAAGAAAAGATCCATGTTCAGTTATGGGTGCTTATTGAGACTTTAGAGCTGCAGGCCTGAGATTTTGGCTCTAGTAAAGTACATGCTGCATGACTCTCATGTGGAACGTATGCTACTCTTTAAAACCTCCGTAGGTTTCATCTGGGATGTAAGGCTGCCTACAGGGTTCAGTACTCAACTAGGACCACTTGACCTCCTCTATGCCACGACCACATCTTCCCACACTTCTCCCCTCTGCCAATTCTCCTGGGCAATCATCTGACTTCACTTTAAATACAACATTCAAAATAATAAATGTACATTTTGAATTCTACCTAGTCATAAAGTTAGAAAGTCAAAAAGGTTTTCTAATCCAAAGTTCCTCTTACTTCAGAGAACACTGTTATTTTAAAGTGGCCTGATACTTGGAGGTTAAAAGTGCTGTGAACCAAATCAGTTTTTAATGAAATATTTATTAAATTGATACACAGAATAAGGAAAACTCAGAACCAAGAAGTTAGTAACACCTCGAATAGATTTCCCTAATCTTTGACTACCCAGAGTAATTCACAGGGCTGAGCATGGGGAAAGAAGGAGGGATCTCTGGTAAACAAAGATTGATTGAAACAGCACAGTCTTTAATTTGACTACATCGAGCTAGCTGTTGAGCGAATAATTTACAAAGTAATGAGCAAGACTTCACAAGTAAGTGGAAAACTTCATGTAAACAAAATCACAGTTCCCCAATGTCTTTCAACACCAGAAACTTAGAAGTTTGTTATAGTGACCAAAATATACAAGATTCAACATCATTGACATTGAATTATCAAAAAAAATTTTGATTCTTGTTAAGATGATGGAGTAAAGTGGTTGGTCACTGTTTTGATGTTATAGTTGTTCATTTCATTGTTCTTTTTTGTTTTTAATTTTCCCCAATTATGGTTAAGTGGAACATATTTAGTTTTTCTTTTCTGTAAATTGGCCGACCATAATCTTTGTCCATAATAACTGACATTGATTTCAATCCTTTTTTTATATTTTACAGATAAAATTTTATCTATAAAATACCTCATAATGATTTTGTAACATACTTATCGATAGCAAGCCCATGAAAGTATTAATCTCCCTCAAAAGGATTATTACTATCTTTTGTTGTTGAAATAACGACATGTATCTTTGTCATTTTTCTCATCACTGGATAAAAATTACTTGACCCCGGCAATTTAAAGGAGGAGAGGTCTATTTTGACTCATAATTTCAGGAGTTCCAGTCCATGATCAGCAGGCTTGAACATGGAAATGGCATGGTGGGAAAGTATGGATGGAAGAAAGTTGCTTTTATCCTGGCAGGCAGGGAACAGAGAGAGAAAAGGGAAGCTAGATTTCCCACCTCTTCTCCCAGGCTCCACCTTCCCACAGCACATTCGGCTGCAGAATTCACCTGTGAATGATTCCACCAGTGAGTAGAGCACTCACAGTATCCAATCCCCCTTCACAAGCTCACCTGTAAACAGATGAGGTTTTTAGGGAAAACATTCTTGATCTTTATAAATCATAACAAAGGAAAATAAAGGGCACGTCCACTACATAGGTAATAATCGCGCAATAAAGACCAAAGGAAGAGCCAGCATATATCCTCTGCTTTCATTCAAGAAAGAAGTCTGTTCATGGGTTCTGTGCATCTCCCTCACCCACTTCTCTCTTGGAAGACTGAAGGTGACTTGTGACCAGTTCAGCACTGAGCCACTGGGAAGAAGAGCAGGGAGACACATTCCACTGCAGCCTACATTAAATCTAGCACATTTTTTATGGTCTTTTTTTTTTAAAATGTGAGTTGATTACTATTTTACTGATGTTTGATTGACAAAATTTTACGTTTTTATGGGGTACGACACGATGATTTGATATGCCCACACACTGTGAAATGGTCAGCACCATTAAGGGCATTACCACAGACATCATTTCACATACTTACACCTTTGTAGTGGGAGTGATGAGGACTTTTCAAATGTGCTATCTTAGCAAAATTCAAGGAGTAAATACAACACTATTAACTGTAGTCATTTTCATTACTATCTATAATCACTGAGGTGTACTTTAGCTACACAGCTCTTATTCATGAATAACTAATTTTTCTTTTTATTATGAAATGATTTTGATGCATAAATAAATACATCATAAGGGATAGGTGCATATACATATCCTGTCTTGATCTTTTTTACTTCTCCCTAACCTACCTTCCTTGCTATCTCCTCCCATTCCCAGATTGCCTTCCTATCTCTGCAAAGTCTATTTTCCTGTTTCTTGTCATTTATCATTTATTTTGTTCCTTAAATTATTTATACTTTGAATTTCTCCTAAGGAAAAACATGTGATATCTAACCTTAGGTGCTGAATTTATCTTGCTTAGCCTTTGGACAATTTTGGGTACTTTGGTCAATTTGATTAACATCTCCCCCATTTTCTTCACTCCTAATCCTCTGTCAATCACTATGCTTTTCTCTATTTCTATGCTTGTTTTTAGATTCTACATATAAATGACATAAGGTATTGTTTATCTTTCTCTTTCGTATTTATTTCATTTAACATAAGGTCCTTCATATTAACTCTGTTGGCATAAGGCAGTATTTCTTACATTGTACGGCTAAATAATACTGTATTATTTATAAGTAGCACTTGCTTCTTCTACTTATCAATTAACAGACACTTTGAAGGTATCCATATTGTGATTATTGCGAATAAGGCTTCAGTGGACACAGGAGTGTAGACATATTTTTGACACACTGATTTCATTTTTCTCTGGTTATACATCCAGAGTAGAAATGCTGCATTATATGCTAAAATAATTTTACTTTTAACTTATTGAGTATTCTCCAAATTGTTTTCCATGATGGTCATACCAATTAATTTCTATGAATAGTATATAAGAGTCTCTGTCCTCCACATCCTTGCCAATGCTTGCACTTTACTCTTTTTGAGAACATCATCTTAATAGATGGGAAATGATATCTTATCATGGTTTTGATTTTCATTTATGTGACAAATAGTGATTTTGATGACTTTTTATATGCTTGATGGTCATCTGTATGTCTTCTTCTTCTTCTTTTTCTTCTTCTTTTTTTTAAGTCTTCTTTTGAGAAATACCTATTTGGTTTATGTCACTTTTTGTGGTACCAGGATTGAACCTAGTGCTTTACACTGGCCTACATCCCCATCTCTTATTTATTTATTTATTTATTTATTTATTTATTTATTTTTATTGAAGCAAGATCTCTTCAAATGCCTAAGTCATCCAAACTGTGTTCCAACTGTCTCTACTACCTAGAGAGCTGGGGTTACAGGTGTGCACCACCATGCCTAACTCTTTGTCCACTTTTTAATCCACTTATTGGTTACTGTTTTGGTTTTGATATTGCGTTTTTCAGGTACTGATATATTGTTAATATTAACCACATATTAGCTTTATCAGAGTAACCTTTTATTAGAGTTACCAGATTACGATAGCTTTGTAATATAGGTTGAAATCAGGAAATGTGATGTCTTCAGCTTTTTTCTTGTTGCTCAAGATTGCCTTGGCTCTTTGGAGTATTTTGCGGTACCTTGTGAATTTTAAGATCTTTTTCTATTCTATAAAAAAATGCCACTGGAACTTTTCTAGGAACTGTGCTGAATTAGCACTGCATTTCAATCAGTGGTTTGCTGTGGGCAGTATAGACTTCTTAACAATATTTATTATTCCATTCCATGAGAATCTAATGTCTTTGCATATATTTGTGTCAATTACTTAATCTAGATCTTACAATTTTGAAGTCTTTTACATCTTTGGTTAAATTTATTAACAAGTTTTTGTTGTTGTTGGCTTTTGTTTTCTTGTTTATTTTTATTAGTACATGTTTGAGGTACATAATTCAACATGAGGTGTTGGTACCAGAACATAACACATCTTAATTCTTTTTTCATTCCCTTCTTCTCCCCTCTTGTCCATTTCTTGATTCCTTTCCATTTTACAGGAAAATCTATCTCTGTTTCCTGTTATCTATCTTTTATTTTAGACTTTATTTATATTTTGGTTTTCTCATAATTGAGAAAATACGCTACACTTAAACTTGTGTATCTGATTTATTTCATTCGACATTATGTTCTCAAGGTGCAATCATTTTCATACAAATCACTTTTCTGTGATGCTACTATACGTGAGATTTTAAAATGTCTTTTATTAGCAGAATTTTGCTAGTGTACAGAGAAATGCAACTAATGCTTGCCAGCTTCTCTTAATGGCGACACTAAGGAGCTGTGGAAGAATTGAGAAAAGGAATAAATATGACCAGGACACAAATCTCTTAGATGCAAACTGAGATTTACAATTTGCAAAGCACTGTGCATCAGTGGATTTTATCTCATTGGATCTTCCTGGTAATTGCCTGGGTGTTATCTCCACTTTACAGGGAAAGAAATTGAGGTTAGGAAAGATGTCTAAGTTCAGATATACAAAAATTAGCAAGCTTTGGGTTCAAAATCATCATCTTGTAGGTCCAGATTTTCTGCTTGTTGTCCAAGGGCTGAAGCCATATTTTTTGAATAATTAGAAAAATAGACAGAGTCCTTGGTCATTTGACAAATCTATTGAGTAACTTCCATGGGCCAGACTGTTATAAGGGCTGGGAATTTGAGGATGGAGGAGCACTCACTAAAGGTATTCACTATTAGAGAGTAGAGATGGGAAATAAGGCAAATATTTAATGAAATATACTGCCTGTTGAATGGGAAAAGTGTTACATTAAAGAAGGAGGGGGACAAAAGATAGGACAAAAGGATTCAGTGAGAATGTTAAATAGAGGTGGGTTAGTATGTGTCTTGTTGAGATAATCTCTTAAGCAATAACCTGAGGAGCGGATTCAGAGGCCTTGGTTGGGCATATGTATGCCTAAGGTACCTTCCCTCTAGGCAGAGGAATGACAAGTGAGAGGAGCTTAGGTGAGCTGGATGCCTAGCTTGTTGGCATACAGGCCTGGAGTCCTAAAGATGGAAAGGAAAGGTTATTCAAGTCATGGTTCATATGGGGCTTGTTAGACTATTTTAAGGAGTGACTTCCCCTCCAAGACATAAAATTTAAGAATTCTTTAAGCTAAGGAGAGATGTCATCTGATTTTTCTTCTAAAAAATCTACTTTGTTTGCTGAGGTGAAAATAGTGGGGACAGAGTTGCAGAAAAGGCACCAGAAAGATATTCCTATTAGAATAATCCTGCAAAAGAGAAGGATGCTTTGTACCAAAACCAATGCTGTGAGGGATAAAGAAATTCACTGATTTTAATTTGTTAGTGGATTGGAATTAGAAAAGGGTGGCAAGAGACGTAAAAGATGACTCTAGTAATAATGAGGTCAAATCTCAAATGCTGAAAACCGCTAGAGAGCCAATGTGCTTGTTTGTTTGTTTAGTGTATACAGGGAAGGTGAAGAATTTATTTCAGTCATGTCTAGTTCAGGGCACTGACTGGATACCTATGAAAAGATACTGGTCAGTAGTTAGTTTAGTGAGCAATTTTGAAGTCTGGAAAACATTTCTCAGCTAGACAAATAGGTTTGAGATCGACCAGCAGTGGAAGATCTTTTGCAAAAAATAAATAAATAAATAAATAATTGAGCCTAGATAAAAAGGATCTAAATACTGGGATTTTGGCATTTGAATAGTAAGAGGTTCCAAAGGAGACAAAGTGTGAGCAAGGAGAGCAAGAAAAACAAGAAGAGTGTGATTTTCTAGAAGTATTTCCAGAAGTATTTCAAGAGACAGTCATTAGAAGGTAATGTGGCAATGGAGTAGCCACAGTTTTTTCTAGAAAAAACAACCAAGCACTTGGTCATCCAGAACCTCTCCAGGGAAATCCCATAGAGCTTCTGTACTTCAGAATAGACTGTCGAAGACAGAAAAGAACAATATTACAGTGACTTAAGCATGCCCAAGTTTATAGCAACACATTTCATCATAGCCAAGTCTTGGAAGCAGTCCATATGTCCATCAATAGAGGAAAGGATAAAGAAAATGTGATATTATACACAATGGAGCACTACAACAATTTAAGGAAGGATAAACATGAGTCGTGCAAAAACATGGATGCACCTTGAGACTGTAATAGTATATGAAATAAATTAGACACAAGCTCAAACATAATTTGATTTCTTTTACATGAGGAAATCAAAGTATAAAGAAAGAGCAAACTAAAAGATACGAGAGAACAGGGAGATAGTTCTTTTTTTACAAAAGTATAAAAGATCAAAAGAGGGAGAAAAGGAGCAGGGTGGGGAGAGGAAGAGAAGAAAAAACAAGGTGTGTCATGTACGTATGCTGACTCCCAATGGTGAATGTAGTCGTTATGTACTGCAAACATGAATTAATATTAATTAAACCTAAATGAAAAAAAAATAGAAAAAAGGACTTATCTACTGGCTACCTTCTCACATTTTTTCTTCACTGACAAGGTTTCCTGGCAGATATTAATTCTGTATTATACCATGCAGCCCATCTTTGAAGGCAGAGTCCCCTTGGATTCTATCATGGCTAAAGCTTCTACATCTCTCACTGCATTGGGTCAGACAGAGATCATGACCAAAGCCCAAAATCTTACCTGAGTGAGAGCTGAGTTTTGTAGCCACAATGGTAGTCTGAAACATCTTAAAGTGTGCAGAAAGCAAAGCAAGTGCCTGGTTTCCGGAAGGCATTCAGTACCACATAGATGTGAAATGTGCACAAGCAGAGCAAGGCGATGCCTTCCATTGTAATTCTGTGTCTTTCTCAGTGGGACTAAACCAGACTTTCACTTATCCTGTATCTGTTGCCCACACCTCTTTCATAGAAACTTCCTAAGTTATTTAACCTTTTTTTCTGTCTTTTCTCTTAATGTCTGTGCTTCCCAAAGACTTGAGTTTAGAATTAAACTTGGTGAGATCCCAAGTTTGATCCTAGAGCCAAGTAAATCTGAGAAGACCACCATCCTCTCTTAGTGAGTATTTAATCATGCATAAACTGCATAAAATTTTATTTTTCATAATATCACCTAAAATGATTTAACTAGGCCATATAATAATTGTCAGATCATTTAAGATCTAAATCATTATCATTATCATTATTCCAGTTTTGTTCCCTAGGACTGAGACCTTGAGGCCAGGGATGATGCTTCATTTGTCTGTTCTCTGTATTTCCAGTGTAATGATAAGCCACTCAATGAAATCTTTTGGCCTGAAAGAACTTGGAAAAAAAGAAAAAAATGTTAATCCATTGCTTAAAATCTCTTTTGGAATGCAGCTATTCATAAATAAATAAATATACACATGAAAATAAATTATAAATCCAACTACATACCTTGCCCTGAACTATGTGTTTGACATTATAAACCAAGCCTCCTTCTTTTGAAATTGAAATATGAAACATTGTGTGTGATTATATATTTTTTTCCTTTTAAAGCTAGAGCTGCAGTTGCAGAAATAGTTTAACATACTACACTGCATTTCCTCCATAAGTGTGCCAAGTCTGATTACACATATCCAGATGCTGCCTTTTATTTTTGCTCCTTGCACCACTACCTGGCCAAGGAATTGAATCTCAGCAGCTCTGGCCAGCAATATTCAGCTGATATGCATGCCAGGTAAAAGAAACACCTGGGTTATTGTTTGCCATGTGGTCAGCATTCTGGAGTTCTCTGGACTCCCAAGCTCAGCACCTGTACTTTATATTTAAGAGCCAAGAAATTGAGGAAGAACTTGAACTGGCCAAGATAGGATAGCAGGCAATAAGCCTAAAAGAGATTTAATAAAAGATCTCATTCCTTTCTACTAAGTTTTTGTCAGGTATTTCACTGAAATTGCCACTTGGGAGGATAACGGGGCCAACCCGAGGCATTTCCAAACAGAGGGAGCAAGAGTGAGTCTTTCCAAGGTTGACTCCTGACCCGTGTGCAGAAAATCTTGAGGAGTGGCCACCTCTCTCAAGGTTCTCCAGCCTGTGGAATCCATACAGCTGTATACAACAGGCTCGAGAAATGACTCTGAGTACAGAGAATTCAACTCTAACTATAATGGAACCAATCCTCTGCGACTGTCTTGGACAATCAGGTTTTCACAGTGGACCTCAGTATTCCCTTCCAGGTACTGAGAAGCCTCCTGTGACTAAATCATCTTTTCATTTTATTCAGTTGTAGCAAGCTCAGTGGAGGTAAACAGCAGAATGTTATGAGGACAATAATATCCAGGTTGAAGCCTCGCTTCCTGGGCTATCATCTGCTAAAAAGTTTATTACATTTTCATCGTATAATTTTACACAAGTTTTCTCTTCCTTATCCTCAGTTTTCCTAAATGGCAAAGAGAAAAGGGGACAGAAGAAACTACAATGCTCCTTTTAACATTCTGACATTGTTTTATGGGATACAGTAAGACTGTCCCTGCGGTACACCATCTCCCACAACCTGAGAGAATAAAACCTGAGAAGTTTTCCAGGGGCATTAAGAGGTGCTCTTTAAACTCTCTTGTCTCGGAAGGACTTCAAACTGAACTTTTCTCCTTCCTGTTTCTGGTTACCTGATCATCTACTCAAGAGAGTAATTTAAGACACAGTCTTAACTTTGGGAATGGAAGGAAATGGATTGTCTTGAGGTAAATTGAGATATGCACCTTTGGTTTACCCTTACTAGTTTCCATGGGGAAGGAGGGTGGAAGTAGTGTCAAGAATTTTTACTTTCTGATTCTTCCATTTATCAAGTGCTGTCCGCTGACATATACATTCATTTCCTCAATTGTAATTTTGGTTTCCAACCCAAACACATTTTCTCAACCTGCCCCCCAATGTCTAGCAAACACAGGCATCTTCTCTTGTACGATGCCCTTCAATAACAGATACCCATAATAAAATACTTCCTCTTCTAAGGTTAGGTTTCATGGATAGACAAACAGGTTTTTTAAATTATTTTTTTACCTTGTCAGGGATATGGTAGGCATTTAGAAGATGGTAGATTCCATTGTCACATATAATCATTATATTGCAGTGGAGAAAAATGTGTTAAGAGACATTAGAGATCTTCTCAAACTCATTCAGATACAGTAAATGTCAGTGCTGAGATTCAAACGGAAGTCAGTAAGATCATTCATTTCATGAATTTATGTATTGTCTCAAAGTACCTGTACGAACCTCAAGCTTTTAAAAAGACAACATCGTTATGGGGAAAAGTAACAGATTGTAATGAGATCATGATTAACTGCAAGTAACTGATAAAAAAAACAACTTGGAATGAGAGAGTTCTGTTTGTGTTCTTGTATGTGTTTTGTTAGTAGGATTACAGGGAACACTCCATGCTGATGGAAGAGCTGCTAGCAGATAACCCTTTTTCATTCCATTTGAAAGATTTTTCTCTTTTAAGCACATATTGATTAGAGTCCAAATGTCTCATGTCTATTCTCAGCCCAGCACCTTAATTATAATCCATCCTCAGTTAAGCCTGATGGTTCGGTCCCTTACCATCCTCTTCTCCTACCCTCTTTTTAATACTCAGATCAGAATAATGCATTGGGATGACTTTCTTTTTTAAAAAATGACCTGCAAGCAACTATATTAATAATATTGTACTCATATTGATCATTGCAACTTTAACTACTCAGAGAGCCATTTTTGACGGACTGAATTTGCAATGCCTAATTTTAAAAGTGTAGTTATATAACACTTGCAATTAAATAATAAGTGATAGTAACAGTGATAGTAACAATTATCTTTAAGTTCTTGCTTTGTGCTAGGTACTGTGCTAAAGCAACTACAGATTATTTCTGTAAATCTCCTATTCACATTGATGTCATTATTATTCTTTGCAAAATTTGGGTTCTGGGAAGATAAAGAATTTCCCCAAGAGCCCAGAACAAATGAGTGAAAGAGTCTTGAATCTTTCTGGGCCCGGAGACTGAGTTCTTAATTTAAACTGATTATTCTACTGAAGAGCAGGTATAGTAAGTATACAGGTATGGGCCTCAGTGGACTTCACCCCACAGGAGCATCTATTCTATGAGTAGAATAAGGAGGAGTAACTTTGATTGTTAATGAATCAAAATTCTCTAGCCGATGTAGAATTTTGCAGCGAGGATTAGACATTGGTGATCACTACCTATAATTATAAATGCCTCTTCTGTAATTCTCTGGTAAAGCTCATTGCAGAATCATGTTTTCAAAATAACTTGTGAAGTAATTTAGTCAGATGAGTTCACTGTAGCACAGAATGTTTCAGTGTCTGTCTTCTGGTTACTACTGATAAACAAAGACAAAAGTATCAAATTCTACCATCATGAGGTAAGTGTATGACTCTATTACACATGAGGAATGAGTTTGATTTTGTCTTAACCCAAATTACAGTTATTTGATGAAAGAGTTAAAATAATTTTAGAAATACTGGGAAAAATTAAAAAGATCCAAATTGTATTTGGGGTAATTCATCAGAAATATTATAATCTCATTCAAGTCTTCTAGGAAGAGCTGCAGCTATTAAATACACCAAATTATAACCAGCAAAAATCTAGATTACAAAACTCTAAATTTCAAGGAATCTCATTAGGGTGCTCTTCCTGGACATGAGGAAAGGATATTCCTAAAAAATACTTAGGAATGCAATCACAGAAAAAATTAAAGCCAAATAATTCAGTTAAACACACGCATGGTTTTCTATAGAAGACTCTGAAGTCTACTACTGAATCCTTCTAGACTGTTGGAACTGTTATTAGTATAAATTAGGACAATAGGAATTATCCTGTTTGCGTCCATCTACCAAAAATTTTAATCCAAATGGAATCCAGATCAGAAGAGAAGGATTAAGTCTTAGAGACAGCACTGTTATTCACACCACAAATCATTATTTTTTCTTTCCATTTCATAAATTCCACTCCAGGATGAGATGTTCAATTTGTGGAAACTTAAGATATCAGTTTCTCTCAGTGACTGTCATTGACAGCCTGAAACAAAATGAGGCTTCACCCTGAACTTTTCATTGGAGCTCATTTGGGTTGTCAGCTCCAGGCTTGTGTTTGAAACTTAGAATTTGGGGATGTCAGTTCCAAACTTGTTTGTAACTTAGATTTTGTATCTGTGTATGTTTTTTATTCTATCCAAGTGATTTTTTCCAGACTGAATCCACTATTGTGGTTTCCTTAGAAAAAGGATAGCTGGAATAAAATGCCATGGTATGTGTAATTTGCTATTCTTAGTGGGGAGTTGGTAAGTAAAGAGTGATGTGAAATAGTATTGGCTATTTACTTGGAGCAGAGCATTGCAAGGGATCTGGAAAGGGCAGGCACTGAACCATGCATTGATGGAGAGGCTAGGACAGTTAAGGTGCCATGATTTCATTGCTTTCTCTATGTGTCTGAAGGCGTGATGCCTTGAAAATATTGCTCTGGCTATTATCTCTACTTACAACGCTTTTCTTCAAAGCTGACTCACACCTTTTTCAACTTTCATTCAAATGTCACGTTTTCAGTGAAGCTCACCCATTCATTCTATTTCAAAGTGTAATTTGCAATATCCCTCAATCTTTTATTGCTTTTTCCATACTTACTACTTTCTAAATTAGTAAGATGCTTATATAATGTTTCAGAGGATTTCTATTTGTTCACCAGTGAATCTCAGGCACACAGAATGATTTGGAACTAAAATATTTGTAAAGACATATTGTTTATTTCATATTGTTTCCTTTAATTACTTCCACTGTGTTTGTGAAACTTATTCAACATACTGCTTTTAAAATTATTTTCTTAAAAACAACTTTTGAGGATATGTTCAGGGAATGCAACATGACTGGAAGTCATTTTAGTTTTACAGAGTACAATTAGTCAAACCAACCAAGACATGGGTAATGAATGAATTAAATGTTAAACTGGTGTTAAATGACCTTCAAGGGGAAAGGAGAAGAAGCTGAGGTTCTTTGTATAGATCTTGTCCTGAGCGCTAGACATGGGCAAATGCCATTTTGTAACTGAAAATCTGAATGTCTGAAGATGAAAATGATTTATTCAGCTTATATAGCTGGCAAAAAGAAGAAGCATCACTCAGATTCTTTATTCCTAAACAAAAAGCCTATGGTTTATGTACAGCAAACTTATAATATCACTGAATGTTCAATTCTCTAGAACTACAAATAACTTGCACTGGATATTGTGGTATGCCAAGCACGTATCACTGTTAGGACCAAGGACTCATTTTCTCAGATGATTAGAATGGGTCAGTTTTTCAGCTCCCAACTGTCCTCTGTTGTCCTCATCACCCACGGTCTCTCGGCTCTCTGAGGCCTGCCCATAACCACTGTCTTCTCAATGTGTGGCTCAAAGTTGGTCTCTTTCTTGGTCTCTTTCACGTGGAGCAACTCTGCAAGCCCATCTCAGCCCCTGAGCTTCCTATAGGATGAATTGAGGCTTCTGTTGTGACTACAGAAGACCTGACTCTTTCCTTCCCTGGACCTAACCACCTCATTTTCACAGATATATCTTTCCCAAGCACTCCCTAATAATCTTCTGTTGTGATAATCTGTGTACTCAGAATCTTCCCAGGGAATCTGATCAAAGTCAGTGTAATAAGTACTTGTGTCAACTTCAGATAAGAGATTTTTTATTATGATTCTAGTAGCACACTCTTTAAATATAACCTCAGAGAGTAGGCAAATTTAGGAGGTCATAGTTCCACAAAGGTTGAGGTATTCTTTTTTTCCAAAGGACTTTGTCAAAAAAGACCACGATGTACAGTTCCATCCTCTTGACATAATCTGTTTCCTTGAATACCTTGGTTTAAAGTATTAGCAGTCATCACATCTAGCAAGAAACTCTCCCTATGAGTTGGGCATTGTGCTAACTTGG
>RJWM01000736.1:103688-118244 GCA_004363535.1 Dasyprocta punctata
TTTTTTTTTTTTTTTTTTTTTTTTTTTGTGGCACCGGGGATCGAGCTCGCAACCTCGCGCCTGCCTGACAGGCCCATAAGCCGCTGAGCCAAACTCCCGGCCCTGGTTTTTTGAGACAGGGTCGCACTGTGTAGCTCAGGCCGGCCTTGCACTCGCGTTGTAGCCCAAGCCAGCCTCGAACTCACAACGCTCTGCCTACCTCAGCCTCCCAAGTGCTGGGATTAAAGGCCTGCGCCACCACGCCCGGCTTCTAATACTTTCATATAAGTTATTCATCAACTACTCTTAGAAAAGTGTGAATATTGAAGATGAAAGAAAGAATGCATTACTTTATGTAAATTTACAAAGCACCAGATACAGTACTAAGTTCTGTGGATATTTAAAGAAAAAATACATAGAATGTCCATGACTGTAATTATAACCCATAGTATATTTTATCTATTATATGCTCTAATAATTTTAATACTATTCCAATTAATTGACATACATTTACTGAAAAAATATTTGTATGCCAGATACTATGTGAGGTGTATGGTAGTACCCAGAGTCCTTCTTCTAAGAAAGTTTACTTAGAAATAGATAAGAATCACCAATTTCTGCCTCCCTTTATCTGTTAACTATACCAGTTAATTCTTTTACACATGCAATCATTAAACACACCCACCAAGTGATATGCACTATCACAATAGCAAAAAATTGAGAAGTACCAATACTTCATAATAAGATGATTAGCACCTTAGCTTGCAAATGTTTTTTCCATATCTAAGTCTTGGTAATAAAAATGCGTTCTCTGGCAATGAATAATCAGTTTGAGGTGGTAATCGCCATTAAAATATTTGCAATTAGGCCACTCTAATTCACGTTGTTTCATAAATATGAGAGTGAAAGTTAGTGGAAAGAGTTTCTTCTAGATTTCCTGACTAGAACCATTTTTAAACTTGGAGAATTTCACAATCACTCGTCTGACTGGCCACACTAACGATCTTTGGATTTCTAGGAAAATCTCTGGTATGTGTCATGAAGATGAAATGTTCCAACAAGGAAAAGGAGTAAGTGAAGAATCATAATCATCTAGAATATATTCAGCAAGAAAGAGGAGTCTATGTGGTGTAACTGAGAATTGCCCAATGTGTTTAGGGAAATTTCCAGGTAAGTGCAAGGTGACTGCATGCTCTTTCTCCTTCCCCTCCCAAAGCAAGTCACATGAATAACTCCTAGGTCTCTTTCCTATGGAGCAAAACTGCAACCAGAGAGTACTTTGAAAACACTGACTCCAGACAACCAGAGTTGGTATGAAGATACCTAGTTTTCATTTGCAGGGCTTTGATTTTCTTGTAAGAGTATGGACATAAGAAATTTATGTCTGACTCTACAAACCAGATAAACAAGTTCCATTGACTTAATTTATCTGGACACCAGTTTGCCAGACTTTCTTGGACTACCTTATTACTAATTCTGTGTGTTTATGAAGATCGCATGGGGAAAAGACATCAATCAGAACTTTAAGAAACGAAAGCAGACAAGATGTGAATAGCTCATGAATTGCAAGACGTTCTTTGACATAGCTTCTGTTTTCCTCAAACCTGTTTTGCACAACTGCTACCTCTGCTCACTTGCAATCTACTTTTCAGATATTCTGTGCTTCTATCATTTTCCTGAATGATCTTTGACCTTGTTATTTATGTGCTGCAATGAATTTTGTTCTTTCTGTCTGGGTAACATGCACCTCTTCACCCCTTTCTTCAACCCTTGCTTCTTATCACTTGATGACATAATTTTGACCAACTCAACTCATAGTTTAACTTTAATGGTCCTTCCTCTCAGAGTTTTTCATCAGTGACATCAGTCTGGGGTTCTTCTATGTCCTTTCACATTTCCTTTGGTACCCTTACCTAGGCACTAGCTTTTACCATCCTACCACCAATTCTTCTAAAGCGAATTACATTGTGTTCACACAGAGCAGGTGCTCAGTAAACACTTTTGAATTGCTCAATACAGCAGCAAGCATTTGGTGTTGATAATGATGAACATGATGGCTAAAACTCCTATATTTTTATGAATTTCTTTTCAAGCGTTTTCTGCTTTACCCTATATTTTCTGCAATACACAGTTTATATAGTAAAATCACATCCTATTTTTTGAAGCAGATGATAATTTAAAAGAGAGTAATAGAAAATAAGAGAAGCTGTTGAGAAGTTGTTTATCACATTAATATTTACTGGGTAATATCTATGTGCCAGAAAATGGATGAATTTTTTAAGTGGCACCACTAATTTCACAGAATATTTATAGTCTAGCAGTAGAGACAGAAAAAAAAATAATTGCCTGAAACAACCAGGAAATGAGTGCTAATCATATATTCATATTAAGGAAATATCTACTGTCTGCACATGCAGGCAGATAGAACAAAATGACTTGGGCTTGGTAATTAATAATCAACAAAATATACTCACAGTTCCAGGAGCTATGAAGTCTATGACTGAGATACAGGAAAATTTGGTGTTCTGTGGGGGCTATTGATCATAGATGGCAGTGTTTGTGTTCTCGCATGATGAAATGGCCAAGACAGTACCATTCAAACATTTTTATATTCAAACACTTCTTCCAAGAGGCAGAGTTTTCATGGATTAATCACCTTGAGTACGAGGTTCTAGTGTTTGCATTGACACCAACATTCAGTGGATAGGACGTACTGTACAATAGGCTAGGCACTGTTCAGACAATGAGGGTTAGGGTACAGTCAAGTAACACAAAGCTCCATGTTCAGTAAGCCTCTATTATAGAGCTGTAGTTGAAGAAAGTCTGAGAATCCATACAGGATGCAAGAGTAACCATTTTGTTTTGTCTAGGATAGGGGTTTAGAAATGGCATCTATGAGGAGATCCCACTACTGCTGAGCCAAATTAAGTAAATGCAGTAGTAGCTTCTCAGGAGGGAGGGATTCTTATTGTGGAACATCTAATGCATAATATAAATGGCAGAGTAGCCGTGTTCCTGAGTGTACAAGAAATGTGTCATTTCTGGATAAATAATCTGAATTCAAAAATGACAACTCACTGGAAGACCTTTTTTTTTTTCCCCCCAAAGGATCATGCATTTCAGTGAGGAAGAGAGATGAGACACAATATACTGAATGAGAGAAGAATCTTATGGTGGGCAGAGTTGAAGTTTTGAAACTCGTACATCACTGTTCCACCACTATCCTCCCTAACATATGCTGGGTCTTCTGTTGTGTCTTCTGCAATTCTGTATCCTTCTTGAATGTTGTAAATTCTTTGGTTTATCTGTTTTCTTTGCTGGGTGCTCCATCTTGGTCTCCTCCCAAGTGCCTCCTGCAAGTGTTTGTTTTTATAAATGTTGCATATACAAGGCAGGAGATAGGGAACGGGGTGAGCCAGAGTCATTTACGAAAGCACTTTGGCACTCTGCTCTGGAAATCATTTCCGCAGAAGGCTGCCCTGAACAGAGTGCACTTACTCTCAGACCTCCCGTCATCCCCATTCCAAGCAGAAATCATTGCAATTTTTATTTACAGTCAGTAGCTCCATGGAGTTCTAAGCCAAAAGGCTTCTTTCCTGAAAAGCTGGTGGTGGCCTCCAGCCTTTTTCCCTTACCTTTAACAGGAATGTTTTTTATGTTTGTTACAAACAACCAAGTCATTTGGAGCAGGAGAAATGTTCCATTAGGAAAACTTAATGGAAATTAACTTTCCCATCTTAGCCACTGAGGCCACATGACATAGAATCTTGAAAGGGAAAAGGAGGAATTAGTTTTTTTTTTCCAAGATGTCACATACTGTCACATACTGTCATGCTTCGCACAATAACATCATAAAACCCTGATGAAGTAGATACTAACATCTCACTTTACTGTCTGAGGGAAGAAACAAAGAATGGAGGAAAGAAAAAGGCAAAGAAAGGAGAAAGGAAGGAAGGCAGACAGGCATTGAGGAAGAATTTGAATTGCTATGATTTATACAAACCTCTGCAGCTGGTGAATAGTCTCCCCACCCATTTCCTCCTCATCATCCTTCAGTCAAACTTTCACTCGCCCCTCTTCACCAAAGTTGTCTCACCAAGGTTATCAATGGCACTCATATGATTAATCTCAATAAATCTTCAAAAACTTGGTTTGCTAGTGAGTTACATGTAATACAGCTCATCATTTTCATCCTTGGAATACTTTCTTTACTTGACATAGAATACATTAGACACATTCTCCTGGTTTTCTGGCTTTTCATGGTCACCTTTTCTTCAGTATTCTGAGCTGGCTTCTGCTCATCAACTTGATGTCTTGATATTGGACTGCTCCACTGCTGATAGGTTCTTTCTTTTCTTTATCTAAATTTACTCCTGTGGTGATCCCATTCTCTCTCCTTGCTTCAAATACCGCCTGGACACCAAAAACCCTGTTTTACTTCCAATCTGGATCATTTCATTAAATTTAGCGTATACGACCATGTGATTGATATCTTCCTCTGGATAGCCCAAAGTTGCCATTTTCAAAATTAAACTCCCCAATTGTTTCCCAACAAATCTGCTCTTCTGATAGTCTTTTCAATCTTGACTTATGGTATTATCATCTTTCTTGTTACTTACAGCAAAAAGCTCTTTTTGGTTATACCTTGCGCCCAGTCTGATGGTCTGTGTTACCTGGACATTACATCCTGAATCCAGTTGCTTCCCATTACCTGTGCTATTGCAAACCTGGTGCAAGTCTTCCATTTCCTTTCATCTAGATTACCCCTGCCTATGAATTTTCACTGTGCAGTCTGGTCTGAACTCATTGATGAAAGTGATCCTGTTAAGTGCAACATATCATGTTCCTGTACTCAGAACTATTTGAAGGTTTCCATATAGAGCAAAATTCAAAGTCCTTAAAACAACTAACATGGTCCCATTCCATCTGTACTTGAGGTCTCTCTCTGAACTCTTTATGGGTCCCCCACATTACCTCTGCCACTCTCCTGTGGCTACACTGGCCTCCTTTCTGTTAACTTACCTGGAATTCTATCTCCCAAACATCCAGATGGTTAACTTCTTAACTCTCTTCAGGTCTTCACACAAATGGATTTTTTTATTGAGGACACAATGGACCACCCTATTTAAAATTACATTATATTCCAGAGATTTTTGCTGTGTCTCCCATCTATCTATCTCCCATTCATCTATAATGTAAATAACATAGCATGTAATAATAAACATCAATTATAGATTAATAATTTTGATACATATGAATTACAGAGCTTTAAAGTAGTATGTGTTGGATATTGGGACTTTAAATTACTATCTATTAAGCTGAAAATATTTATTTATTATTATGTATTAGGTCTAAAATAGCCTCCAAACCCTAATGTGTATGGATGGTAATTGGATTATGATGAGGCTACAGATAGCTCACTGCTAGGAAGTGGGACCTGATTAGAAGTGAGTTGCTCCAGGAGTGACATGAAAGGGTGTCTCTATTTGCAGATGCTCTTTTCTCTGTCTTGCTTCCTGGTTGCCATGACATGAGTAGCCAAAGTGCAGCTTATTGCATGGATACTGGGGGTATTTTCAGTCAGATTTACAATGAGTATTAAAGGAAAAGAGGCAGAGCAGAAAAATTTGAAAAACCACATTTTTGGCTCCAACAGAAAACATATAAAATTGGAACCAAAGGAAATGTGAATGCTGAAGGCATTAGTACCATTGAAAAGGAAACAAGTACTTAAAACAGGGACAAGATAAAAGATGTTTGAGGCCATCTCAGGAATCAGCAAGATTGCACCCATCTCAGGATGAAGGGGAAGAGTGTCAATTTTTCATCTGAGAAAGTAACTTCTGTGTCCCACCTTAGAGAAGTGGCTCCTGGGGTATTACTTCTCTATGATTCTTTCACAATGTTTAGCCATGGAAATGCTCAAAAGCTGATAATGCTGTGGTACCAGGGGGCTTGACTACTGCCCATACTTGTGGCAGAACTCAGGGTCACCCTTGTAATGCTGGTTTTACCAGCATGTATAATGCAAGTGCTTTGAGATCAGGGAGGATTCCATGTAGATTTCAAAGGTATTTAGGAACTTTTCTTGTTACTGGGACAAAATTGCCAACATCCACAATATAAGAGATTTATATTGGCTCAAGATTTTAGTGCACAGTTGGCTGATTCCCAGGCAGAAATAGAACGTAGATGCGCATGCTGGAAGAAATATGCTCAATTCATGGCAGGCAGGAAGTGCAGAGATGGGAGGAGTCAGGGATGAGAATACATTCTTTGAGACTACACCTTCAATGAGCCACCTCAAACTGGGCCCCACCCCCTAACAAACATTCAACTACTATATTCATCA
The DNA here is from genome assembly GCA_004363535.1 of Dasyprocta punctata. Classification (NCBI taxonomy): domain Eukaryota; kingdom Metazoa; phylum Chordata; class Mammalia; order Rodentia; family Dasyproctidae; genus Dasyprocta; species Dasyprocta punctata. The sequence continues at coordinate 110,020 of RJWM01000736.1, forward strand.
ATAAATGAATTCATTGATGATTATAACATTCTGATGATGCAATTACCTTCTAAACACATGAGACTTTAGAGAGACATTAGATGTAAACTATAACCCCAGACAAGAAGACCTTGAGAAAGCACTGTGCGAAGCTGTGAGAATGAAGCCAAAGGTTCATTTCCAGAAGGGACTCCGTGATGTCAGAGATGCCAGGAATGTGGAACATCTGCCAAGGAAGGCTGCAGGCTGTGAGTGAATCCAGTCAAAGAGAAAGAGAGCTTGTGGGTTGCAACCAGATAAGCCATAGGAATGGGGTTGTTCAAATTCCTTGGAACTCCTACCTCATTACTGTGTTTCCTAATTGCCAGATATAGAGCTACAGGACTTCATGTCTGCTCTGCTAGGTTTTATTCCAATTTTAGTCCAATTCTTTCCTATCCTCATGTTCTTTCCTTTTAGAAAGGAAATATTTATCCTGTGCTATTGTGCCATAGGATTGTGTAACTTTCTGTCTTATTTTTAAGATAAGGAATTGCCTTGAGTCTCAGAGAGATTTGAACTTACCCTTTTGAAAAATGCTGGAATTTTTCAGACTTTGGGGAAGGGAATATTGTATGTAAGATAGCTGTATTATGTGAAGAGCAATCACTAACTTACTGTATATTTTGAAGAGTAAGTATGATTGAAGGAGGTGTTTGGGTATCAAGTTTGCAAAGGGTGCAATATGATGATTAACCTTAATTGTTTCAACTTGATTGACTTGAAAACCACCTAGGGAATTTACAAAGTGTACTTCCGTGCGTGGCTGGGTACACAGCTATAGGACCTTGGGAACTGTATCTTGTCTATCATCCTTTCCTCTCTCATGCTAATCCACTGCTTTTTTACCTACCCACCATGATCTAAGCATCTTTGTTCATCGTGCCCATCCACCATGATATTTTTAGGGTGGATCCAGCCAATCATGAACTGAATCCCCTAAAACCATGAGCCAATTAAACCTTTTCTCTTTAAATTGTGAGAGTCAGGTATTGTATACCAATGATGGAAAAGCTGACTAACACAAGCAATTAAGACAGAAACCAACTGATTTTATAAATGAAGAAAAAGAGCCTCTGAGAGGAAAAATGAGTTTCCTAGAGTTTCAGGGGTCCTTTTGTACCTTTTATTGAAATTTTACTATGTTCCACCCTATCAAATACAATACTCTATGAAATGGACAAACAACAGAGTTTCCTATTAGCTTGGAGAGAGGATATTTTCAGAAAACTAAAGAAAATGTCAGACAGATCACTTTAGTTAAAACTCCTCAGAGAACCAAAAGATACACTTTTATACTCATTCTTTGTGTACCAAGCACCTGTTATACTTTTAAGGTGATGCAAGTGTCAGGGGGAGAAGATTTTAAGAAGAGGAGTTTTCATCCAGTTTGTATAGTTCATTACAGACAATAAGGACACACATCTTTTTCTGGGGAGTATCCTCAATCATTGCTGTCCTGAATAATTCTGTCTTCATAATTACCTCACAATGTTCGTTCTGTCTTTTAAGCCACAAGGAAAATCCTGTATTCAAAGTCAAATACTCTGTCATGCAACAAATGCCAGTAAAATGACCCTACTAATGATGGTAATGATTTAATTAACCAATGTTAAAGGATTTTATTTTCACCGACATTTTTGAGAAGGTAATATAATATAGCATGCTGTTTACCTACGAGATATATCCCCACAGTACAACTTTCAAAACCAGTACCAGGTCTTTTATTCACTGAAACTCAGCATTCTCTTTCCAAAAAAAGAGAGAAACTTAATTGTACTATTTCCTATGGTAACTGAGAATATTGGTGGAGGAAATGCTGCGTTTTCACATAGAGAGATATCTATATGAAAATACATCTAGACTCCTTCCAATCCTCAATTATCTAATTGGAATAAAGAACTCAGTATTCAAGGCTCAGCACTATCTGTTTCTTTTTAGAAATCTGTCTTTGAGAACCCATGCTCTGGTATGCAATCTGCTCAGGTAATCAACTAGGCAGTAAAGTCTTGGTCATGTTAAGACCAAGATGCCAGTGCTGCCATGAACAGTTGAACATTGCTATAAGATTCTAGAAATCCACTGCATGATTTTATATAACTCTTTCAGTAATAAAATCAACATTTGAATTTGCCTTTCTGTATGCCTATCTCCTTTGTATAAATTGATTAATCAAATTTTCTGAGGGTCCCTAAAATTCTGAAAGGGTTTAAATAAAATACTAAGGATCAAGATATTAACATGGTCCTCCTGGCCATGTTTAGAGTCATACTTTGAAGTGCTTTTCCCTTTGATGTAGTCATTTCTATTATTCTTCATTGTCAACATTCAATAATTAAGTATGGAGATATTTTCAGGTACAAGGTTCTGTGTTTGGGGTAGTTTTCAACGTGGGGCTTAAGGGAGAGTCAACTTACTCCTAGGGATTTGCCACACTGGTCGCAAGAAACAACACAAACATCTTTACACAGCTAAGGGTCAATGAAATGCTTCACAAGACAGATATACTGCCATGGGAAGTTGGAATAACAGATACAATTAATCAATTTCATTCTATGAGGAGGCAATTTATTTCATTTTTATCAAAAATTGATAGAATCTTGAGTAAGTTCCATCCCTCCTTTGCACCTCTTTCTTTGCATCTGAAAATAGAGGCAGATTATTGAGTGATATGAACTAAAGTATTCTTTGGGCTGACATGAGCTTATCTAGTCTGTTGCATATCTCAGAATGTAAAGAGAGAAATTCACAAAGGATTTTTAATCCTCACGAATCCTTCCTGATGGACCAGAAGGTATAGTGCAAAAGAACCCTAGCTATGCCAGTGCCACCCTACCTGTACATGATTTCATTTTCTCCCAGAGCATCACTGAAAAGAGAGATTCATTCACCTACTGATGACAGCCACCATTCACATCCTCTGAGCTCTGTCTTCTATCTCTAGCCAAAACCAAAGCTAGCTGCAAAGATAGAAAAAAGTATTCTTGGTCTTGTTTGCCCAGGCAAATCATAATGGGACAATGCTCAGTTTAGGATCTATCTGTACAGAAGCAAAGCCTTCCCAAATTACCAGTGAGCTTCACCTGCACAGTAGTTGGCACTTCCTCATCTCTACTAGAAGGAGCAATGGGTTCTAAATAACTCAAACAATATGCAAAACAGTCCAACTATTTAGCTCCATATCACAAGAGCTCAACTGCAAGACACTACAGAATTAACCCAATCTCTCTGCACTTACCTTAACTACACAAAGGAAAAAAATGGGGAGTGTGCCCTCACTAGCTGAACACAGGATCCAGCTCTACCTGGTCCCGTGACTTAGTGCAACCTACCAGGGGAATGCCCATCCAGCCTCGCAAGACACAGAGGTACTGAGCCCAGCCTAGCCCAGGACCCCAGAGCTGCTCATCAGGGACTGGCCAGTGTAGCTGCAGAGCCTTGGAGAGCTTGGGATCTGCCCATCAGAGCACAGGGCATGCGCGAGCTTCATTGTTCAGTGGAGCAGCTGGCGCAATAGGTTCTAAAGGTTGCGGGCCTGCCCAGCCAGGAACAAAGCCCCAGCCTGGGACTCACCCAGGCTTGCCTGGCAATCCAGACGCTCTGAAATCCTTGCAGCCAGACTCAGGATCCAGGTGGCGCCACACTCTGGGGAAAACTCTGCCTAGCTGCCTGGGTCCAGGAGGTCTCGGCCCACATCCAGTAAGATGGAGGCTTCAGCAGCATACTCCAGGAGTGTGCCCTCAAGAGCTGCTCAGAGGATCCAGCTCTACTGGGCCCCACAACTCAGTGCAACCCACCAGGGGAATGTCTGGTCAGCCTCGCAGGACACACAGCCACACAGGTCCCAGAAGAAAATGATAAAACGAAAGACCAAGAGGCAGTCTCAATCCCCCAGCCCACTGAGAACAAACCCAAGAGACACTGAAATGGAATACACGGGGAATCACACAACTGAACTTTCTGAAGTGATAGCAAATGTAGTAAAGAAACAGTTTGATGAAGCTATAGAGAAACTCAAATCAGAAATAATCTCTTAGCTAAAAAATGAAATGAGAATCATTATTAAAGAAATGTATATATCTAAAGAAGAGCAAGAAAAAAATAGAAGAACATAAGGAAATGATCGAAACTTTGAATGAACAATATAAGACACAAACAGAATATATGAAATAGATACAAAAGGCAATGCAGGCAATGAAAAATTCCATGGAAAGTTTGAAAAACCACTTGAATGAAGCTGAAGATAGAATCTCAGATCTTGAAGACAACATGGGAGCTTATGGCCATGAAAGAAAGGATCTCTTAAAAATAGTAAGGAACCGAGAATGTTGTGTGTATCTAAAGAAGAGCAAGATAAAAAAAAAAGAAGAACATAAAAAAATGATCAAAACTTTGAATGAACAATATAAGACACGAACAGCATGAAACAGATTCAAAGGGAAATGCAGGAAATAAAAAATTCCATGGAAAGTTTGAAAAACCGCTTGAATGAAACTGAAGATAGAATCTTAGATCTTGAAGAGAGCATGGGAACATATGGCCATGAAAGAAAAGATCTCTTAAAAATAGTAAGGAACCAAGAAACAACAATTCAACAGCTGCAAGACAATGCCAAGAGAAATAACGTAAGATAAATAGGCACAAATGAAAAAGCAGGGGTCAATACTAATGACTTGCGAAGACTATTCACAGAAATAATAGCAGAAAACTTTCCAAACATGGGAAGAGAATCTGAAATACCGGTAACTGAGGCATACAGAACCCCAATTAACCATAACCAAAATAAATCTTCACCCAGACATATAATAATAAGGGTATCAGAAATACAACACAAGAACAAAATACTAAAACTGTCAGAGAAAAGAAACAGATCACCTATCAAGGAAAGCCTACCAGAATCATGGCAGACTTCTCAATACAAACATTTAAGTCAAGCAGAGCTTGGAGTGAAGTATTTCAAATCCTGAAAGAAAACAACTTTCAAGCCAGATTGATGTACCCTGTAAAACTATCCTTAAAAATTGATGGAGAAATAAGATACTTTCATGACAAAGAACACCTAAAGAAATTTATGGCCATGAATCCAACACTACACAGAGTACTGAAAGACGCTCTAGAAAGAGACAAAGATAGCTACAATCTTAACAACAACAAAAGGAAACCACTAAGCAGGGCAAATAATTAAACAGAAAATGTATAAAACCAACAACAGAAAGATATCATGACAGGGCTGAGCCAGCACATATCAGTTATATCAATCAACGTAAATGGTCTCAACTCACCAATAAAAAGAAACAGACTAGCAGAGTGGGTTAAGAAACAAAACCCAACAATATGCTGTGTACAAGAAACACATTTCACTCAAAAGGAAATTCACAGACTAAAAATCAAAGGCTAGAAAACAATACTTCATGCAACAGGAACCCAGAAAAAAGCAGGGGTAGCTATTATGTTTGCAGGCAATATGAACTTCAAACCGAAAATGATCAAAAGAGATAGAGAAGGTCACTACATACTTATTAGGGGAAAACTTCAAGAGGAAGAGATTACAATCATAAATATATATTCACTGAATATGGGAGCACCCAACTATGTAAGACAATTCTTAATAGACATGAAAAACCAAATAAACAATAATACAGTTATAACAGGGGACCTTAACACCCCACTGTCACAGAGAGACAGATCAACCAAACAAAAAATCAGCAAAGAAATAGCAGAACTGAATCAAACTTGTGAACAAATGGACCTAGTAGATGTGTACTGAGTATTCCACCTATCAACATCAGAATACACATTCTTCTCAGCTGCACATGGATCATTCTCTAAAATAGATCATATACTGGTCCACAAAACATGCTTAAGTAAATGCAAAGGAACTGAAATAATTCCACGCATATTATCTGACCATAGCACAGTAAAATTGGAAATGAATGACAAAAAAACCTACAATAACCACATAAACACATGGAAATAAATAATACTCTCCTAAATAACCAATGGGTCACAGAAGAAGTTAAAGAAGAAATTAAACAATATCTACAATTGAATGAAAATGCAAATACAAATTACCGGAACCTGTGGGATACAATGAAAGCAGTCCTCAGAGGGAAATTTATAGAACTAAACTCTCACATCAGAAACATGGAAAGAACACACATAAACAACCTAATGCTGCACCTCAAACTTCTAGAAAAAGAAGAGCAAGTCAAGTCCAAAGCCCAAAGAAGGGAGGAAATTATTAAGATTAGAGCAGAAATCAATGCAATTGAAACTAAGAAAACAATACAAAGAATTAATGAATCGAAGAGTTGGTTCTTTGAAAAAGTAAATAAAATTGATAAACCCCTAGCCAACCTTATCAAAAAGAGGAAAAAAAAACTCAGATTCATGCAACAAGAAATGAAAAGTGTAAAATCATTACAGACCCGGAGGAAATACAGAAGATCATCAACACCTACTTTGAAAACCTTTACTCACACAGATTTGATAACACAGAAGAAATGGACAGATTTGTAGAAACCTATGAATTACCAATTCTGAATCAAGAAGATGTAAAGCTGCTGAATAACCCAGTTTCAGCTAATGAAATTGAAAATGTAATTAGGACCCTACCAACAAAGAAAAGCCCGGGCCCTGATGGATTCACCCCTGAATACTACCAGAAATTTAGGAAAGACTTAATGCCAACACTCCTTAAACTGTTCAATGAAATTTAAAGGGAAGTAAGTCACCCTAACTCATTCCTGGAAATAAGTGTTACCCTAATAACAAAACCAGAGAAAGACCACACCCCCCAAAAAAAAAAAATTACAGGCCAAACTCCCTGTACATAGATGCAAAAATCCTCAATAAAATACTGGCAAATAGAATACAGCAAGTTGTCAGGAAGATTATATACCATGATGAAGTGAGATTTATTCCAGGAATACAGGGATGGTTCAGCATAGGCAAATCAATAAATGTAATACACCATATCAATAGGGCAAAGGACAAGAACTACATGATCATCTCAATAGATGCAGAAAAAGCTTTCAACAAAATTCAACACCCATTCATGATAAAAACCCTACAGAAAAATCGGACTAGATGGTCTCTACTGCAACCTGATAAAAGCCATATATCATAGACCAACAGCCAACATCTTACTAAATGGAGAAAACCTGAAAACTTTCAACCTAAAGTCAGGGAATAAGACAAGGATGTCCATTATCACCACTCCTATTCAATATAGTTCTGGAAATACTAGCCAGAGCAATTAGACAAGAGAAAGAAATAAAGGAAATAAGGATAGGAAAGGAAGAATTGAAACTGTCATTATTTACAGACAATATTATACTCTACATAGAAGACCCCCAAAAATTCTTTAGAAGACTTCTAGAAGTAATAACCAAATTCAGTAATGTTGCTGGATGCAAAATGAACACTCAAAAATCAATAGCATTCCTGTACACAAACATCGTGAAAATGGCCATTCTCCCAAAATTATTATACAGATTTAATGCAATCCCAATCAAAATACCACTTACCAACTCAGAGAACTAGAGAAAGCATTCCTGAAATTCATCTGGAACCAGAAAAAACAATTCTGGGCAATAGCAAAGGCAATTCTGGGCAACAAAGATAAGACAGGAGGCATCACAATCCCAGACTTGAAACTATACTACAAAGCTACTGTGATAAAATCAGTATGGTACTGGAATCAAAACAGACCTGAAGATCAGTGGAATAGATTAGAATATACAGTCACAACTACAAACACACTTAGCCACCTCATCTTTGACAAAGGGGCCAAACATGTACATTGGAAAAAAGATAGCCTCTTTAACAAATGGTGCTGGAAAAACTGACTTTCTATATGCCGTAAACTAAAACTAGATCCATGTCTATCACCATGCACTAAAATGAAGTCAAAATGGATCAAAGATCTGAATATTAAAACAGAGACACTAAACTTTCTAGAAGACAGAGTAGGCAAAAATCTTGATGACATAAGAGTAGTCAGAGAGTTCATGAACAAAAATCAAACTGCACGGGAAACACTTTCCAGAATCAACAACTGAGATCTCATCTTACTAAAAAGTTTTTGCATGTAAAAGGAAATCTCCAACAGAGTGAAAAGAAAACCCATGAACTGGGAAAATATCTTAGCCAATTGTCCATCAGACAAAGGACTTATGTCTAAAGCATATAAAGAATTAAAAGAA
>RJWM01000736.1:118344-193447 GCA_004363535.1 Dasyprocta punctata
CACTTCTGGACATTTTCCCAGAAGAACTGAAAACATCATACCACAGTGATATCTGTGCACCCATGTTTATAGCAACCCAATTTGTAATAGCCAGAACTTAGAAACAGCCCAAGAGCCCATCAATCAAAGAATGGATTAAAAAATGTGGTATTTTTATACAATGGAGTACAGCCCAGCTATTAAGAAAGATTGCATTGAGACTTTTATAAGTAACTGGACATGACTTGAGACCATACTCGTAAGTCACATAAATCAAACCCACATGTGAAAATACCGTATTGTCTCCCTAGTGTAAGAAACTGAAAAAGTATATTTGATCCAAAATCTATAATAAATACTATGTAAGGGTAAAAAGCAGCTCGAAGAGCAAAAGTAATTGGGAAGGGAAAAGTGGGAAAGAGGTAAGGGAAAAGGAAAAGATATAAATCTGTATATACGTATATGTAAGATAACTAAAACGAATATACTGCTGAACGTATTAGTTATTGAGAAAGAACAGTTAATACTCATAAAATTAGATCAATTTTACATGTCTATATCTGTTAATGTAAATAACCATTTTGAATATAATGATATGCAATATTGCAACTATTGTCAAGTTTCTTGCTGTTTTGTAAACCTGTAATATTACTGTTGTGCATTTACTCTAGTCGTTTGTTTGTCTCTTTTGCTTTTCGTCTTTCTTATATGTGTCTTTTTTTCTCTTAAATAAAAAAAAAATGGAAATAAATGACCATCAGTTTCTTGACTCCCATCCATCAGATCAGGATCCAAGTTAGAGCAAAAGAAATAAAGTCATGCTGATAATAATAGCTATTACCTTTTGTGTAGTTTCTGTGTACCATGTGCATGGCTAAGTGCTTTATGTATCATTCTATTTCAATGGTCCTCATTGAAAATACCATATGATTGCTACATCATTAGCTTAACTCTACACAGGAGGAAACTGAGGCAAGCAGTATTTCAATAATTTACTTCAGGTTACAGATCTATTGTGTGGTCAAGCTTGAATTTAATCCTAATCTCTCTCTCTCAAGCCTCTGCTATATATGACAGTTCTGTAAAGCATCCAATTTATGAGATCCATGTATGGCAAGGCAATTTCCCCCTAGCTTCCTTTTTGAAAATTGACTCTTTCCCTGAATAGAAGTTCTCTCCTCTCTACCTCATCTGCCAACATTGTCTCTGTCCCGGGAAACACCACTCTCATACCTTTTGTACCTATTGCTATATCTTCAATTCCTCATGTTACTCTGGACCAGGGCATCTATCCTCTCATCTTAGCAGAACACTGTGATGTTTTCTTTTGTCAATGAATGTTACACCATGTAGAATGTGGGATCATTTCCAACAGCAACTCTGGCAACAGTTCTATCCTTTACTTAAACCCTTAGGTGGCTCTGTTAGGTGTGTCCCAGTTAAGATGTAAAATACCTCTTCCACATGCCAGTCTGTGTTTCTCTTCAGCTTCACTCACTGAAACACTCTCTTTCTGTTTTCTACTTTTACACTTTGTCTCTACTCATAGTAGGATTCTACTGCCTCCATTAAATGGTATAAGTTTTCTTGATTCTATAACTTAGCATGTTCTGGTCCCTCAAACTCATCACAGCTCATCCTAAATTCATCCATATTAGTTAGGGTTCTCCAGAGGAAAAATGTCAATATAAAATGTAAGTGCAATTATATAGAGAGATTTGCTTGGCAGACTTATAAGATCAGAGGCAGAAGAACCCAAAATGGTCATCTTCATACTGAGGAGTTGAGGATTCAGTAGCAGTTTAAGGTCAACTGTCTTGAAGCTCTCTGCAGAGCTCTGAGTGAGAATTTGCTTTGAAAAGCTAAAGAGTCTGCACTAGAAGGCTGGTGAACCTGAAGATCAATGTTCAAAAGCAATGGTGAAGATTGGAGCTTTTCTAAAACACCTCCTCTTCTTTATTGCATTTTTATTGCATCCAGGCCACAAGCCTATCGGTTGGTGTTACCATATTCAAGGTTGGTCTTTCTATAAATTGGTTGCCTATTTTTTTTAGTTATCCACGGACACCTCCAGAACTGTGCTTTACTAATCTTCGAGGTGGTTCTAACTGGAGTCGAGGTGACTCCACAATTAAGCATCACAGTACCCTATCCTAAATAGTTCCTGCTTTTTCTTTGACTGTACATAAGATGTGAACTCTGTAGCATGTTTCTCCTGCTTGAATGCTTCTTACACAAGTTGGTTGTCTTTCCTATGTGGTTTCAATTCCTGTCACACAGACCATTGTCATTTTGTGTCTCCTTTATCCATATTTTATTTCTTTGCCTGCCTTACTAGATTGTCTACCCATTAGAGCAAGTCCTGTGCCTTATTCATCATGGTGCTCTATGTCCTTACAGACATTTATTTGTTGAATAAATGAAGTAATAAATAAACAAACAGATGAGAGAAATTTGGGTTGGAAATCAAAGAAATTACAATCCCATGGCATTGTTTCCCTGTGGTCCTTTTTCTTGGAAATTTGACAATTAAAATGGCCAACAAAAGGAAATTAGAATTAGCACTACAGTTCCTAATATTATTAGCAACCCTCTTTGTTAGACTCTTGCTTCTTGCAAATAGAATAGTGGCACACTATTGCTTCTTGAAAATAGAATAGATTTACTCTAAAAGTATTTCCCATCTTTCTGGAAGTATTAGAACTGGGAAGATTAATACTTTATTAATTGCCCTACTATGAAATATCATATTTTGGTTAACAGAAAAGAAGCCTGTTTGCCCTTGAATGCACTTCGATATGTACTGAGGCAAAGAGAGTCTCTCAAAAGCAACAGGAAAAAAATCTTCAAAGTGTCTTATACCAGGAAGATTGAAGTTTTTAAATTTTACCTTATTGAGAATACAGTTTCAAGTTCACTGATGACCTTCAATAAATATTAATTGAATTGAATGTGAATTGAATTAAATAGGAAATCAATGAATGACAGTATGTTTTTTTCCTCAGAAGAATTCAAAGAGCTCTAAAAGCTGTGCGTTACCTTGGGATAATGGAAATTTCTAGATGTCAGCTATAGCGATGTGGGGTGGGTAGAGGTGAGAGCAGAAAGAGAAGAAACTACTGCAAAAACAATCTCAGTTCAAATCCCAGTTGTGTCATTAAATGCTTGTGTGTCTTCAGGCAATTTATTCAAATGGTTCTCGATTTGCTTGTATTTAAACTGGAGTTACTGATTCTGATTTTTGGAACACTACAGTTTAATCATGAGAATAAAATACAGGGATACTTTCAATTTTAAATTATAAGTCACATTAAAGAATTCTTATCTATTGACAGAAGGCATGTCAACTGATTGCCATGTCAATGTATTTGGACTTTTTCATCTCTAAAATTATATTATAGTAGGTGTTAAAAATTTACTTCTCTTCTCTTCTCTCCTCTTTCCTTGCCTTCCCTTCCCTTCTCTTCTTTTCTCTCCCTTCTCTTCTTACTTTATCTCTGTCTCTCTTTCTCCGTCTCTCTCTCTGCCTCGCTTTCTCTCTCTCTGTCACACACACACACACATACACACACATATGCATATGCACATTATCAAAAAATAGTCACCTCTCCCTTAATTTATGTTTCTGAGTGTACCAGTCAGTTATATAGAGGATACATAGAGATATAACTCCGGGTTTGGACTGAGAAATTCCTTAGGTCAGAGATTTCAAGAGTTAAATTCAACAAAGTCCAAGAAAATAGAAGTAAAGTTGTCATCCTATCTCCTAGTTTAGCCCAGTTAAGAAATAGACTCAAGAGTCACTGTGACAATTAAGCTACATGAACGCACTTATGTTCATGGGTGAATGTGTTGCTTGAAGGTGGGTCCTAGTTGGAGGTAGCTCACTGGGGTTATGCATCTCCCTAGTGTTTTTCCACTGTGCTTTCTTCCTGGTTGCTATGCAGTGAGCACTTTGTTTGATCATGCACTTCTGTCGTGTTGCTTCTGCCTTGGAGCCACCTGACCATTGACGGAATCCTTTGAAACCTAAGTCAAATAAATCTATTTTTCTTTTATGAGTGAATATTGGGTGTTTTGGTTGCAGTAACAAAATGCTAACTAATAGAGCAACACAGGAAATTAAAAACTCACTAGCAAGTTATAATGTAGCTGCAACAGCTGAGAAAATGAAGCAAATCATAAGGCTAACAGGATAGTCCAAAATAGGAAAAACTTTTCAGACCGAACAAAAACTGTCTTTGAACACCCTACCACTGTCCTAAGGAGTAACAAGGATCATTGCAGTCAGACACTTATGGTTTCATTAATCAAGGGAAAATGGATAAGAAATGGAATGAGTTAAGAGAGTAGAAAGGAAGACATAGTAGTTTTCCTTCAGAAATTCTTCTGCGGATCTGGAAAAAGCCATGGAGTGGATCTCTTAGTCAGGGCACCACACCTTTTCCAACTTTTGCCTGTAATTGTATCTATAAAGGCAAGTTAAGTATGGAAATTAGCATGAATTTCAAACATTGGAATCCTGAAACAAAGTCTTAGTTTCCATGATTACTGACTGTGTGAACTCAGCAAATCATTTACTTTCTCAAAGCCTTAGTTTTTGTGGGAGTATATTATATGATCTATTTAAAAGAGCTCAAAGTTTTGTGCTAATACTTTTCTGGACAATGTTTCATGCCTATATCTTATACTCTAAACAACTGCTGTGAATATAACAATACTCAACGTGTCGACTATTGTTAAAAAAATAAAAAATAAAAAATAAAAAGAGCTCACAAAAATGGTCCACAAATGTGTTGATTCCTGTTATTTAAAACAGTAGCTCACATGTGAAGGTAATTTCATTTTCACATACCAGTTGGAGACATTTGGCAATATCTGGATGAATTTTTGTTTTTCATGAATAGGCTGGTTTGGTATCCCTGTTAGAAGCCAGGTTTGCTATGCGACATCCACAATGCATATGATACCTCTTTTCACCTTCCACCAAAAAAAATAATCCAACCCCAATGTTAGTAGTGTAAAAGTTGAGGAACCCTGATCTAAAGTAAACCTTTAAGGGAGTATCTGAATAAAACATTCAAGGGGTTTTGTTAAGGAGCAGTTGATAATACTAAGCAATGATTTGACTTACTTTCTAATTTTTAAATTTTTTTCTGGCTCAATTGAGGTATAATAGACAATTAAAATTATATATATTTAAGATGTTCAACATGGTGTTTTCAGATAGCTATGTGTTGTGAAATAATTACCTTTGTCAAGCTCATTATAATGTCCATAACGTTACATAATTGCACATGTATGTATGTGTGTGTGTGGTGTGAACATTTAAGATCCACTCTTTAATAAATCTCAAGAGAAATTAACTATAGTCATCCCACTGTACATTAGATTTCCAGAAATAATTCATCAAGTATAACTGAAATTTCATACACTTTGCATCAATTTAAGCATCCGCACAACAGAGAAGAGAGCCAACACAATGAAGAGATCACCTATAGAATAGAAGAAAATACTTGCAAACTATACATCTGTTAGTGGGTAAATATCCAAAATACATAAGGGACTCATACCAACTCAATAGCAAGAAAACAATGCAATTTGAAAATGGGCCATAGGACTGGAGGATGTGGCTCAGTGGTAGAACTCTTGCTTTTGATGCACAAGGGCCTGGGTTAGATTCTCAGCACCACAAAAATAAATAAATAAATAAATAAATTAGTTAATTAAAAAGTGGGCCAAGGAAATGAGTATAAAATGTTCAAATTAAGACAAATAGTCATCATCAATATGAAAAAATGTTCAGCACCACTACCATCAAGCCAAAATACAATGAAATATCACTACACCCTGATTAGAATGACTGTTATAAAAAAGATAAGAGAAAATAATGTTGGAGAAGAGGGGCAAAAAAGAACACTTTACCACAGCTGATGGAGGTGTATAATGTTGCAGTCTTTATGAAAAACAGTATGGTTTCCTCAAAAAATTAAAACGGAATATCCTTAGGATCCAACTATCTTATTTCTGACTGTACATCCAGAAGTAATTAAATCAGTTTGACAGAGAAAGATATTTTCTCGCTGTGTGCACTGTACCATTGTTCACAATAGCTTCAATTTCTACTATAAAGCTAAGCTTCTATTAATGGATAAATGAATAAAAATACCATGATATATAAACCCAATGGAATCTTACTTATCTTTAAAATATGAAATCCTATCATTCATGACCCCAAGTGTGATTCTGGTTTCTTTATGTTCACTCACATCAGGGTCAAAATATTATGACTATGTGAGCTGATGCCCTTTCAAAAGTATATACATGTATGCATGTATATCTGTGCATGTGTTTTCAACACCTCGTTTGAGTATTCAATACTTTTACCTACAAAACAGCAGATTGTCAAAGGTTATAGTAAGCCAATGGGACTGTGGAGTAATATTTAATGCTGTATTTCTCTGAATAAATGACATAGTTCATGACTTTTTTACAGTTGTTAGACTTTTACCCAGATCCATAGGACTTATCTTCATTGATACTGAGAACACTTTTGTAAGGTAAGTAGAGTATTACTTTCACTTAACAAGAGAGAGAAAACTGATGCCCAGGGGTTCTGTGACTTAACTAACATCACATGTATATTAAGTAATAAATAATTTTTGTGTATGGACACTCAAATTTAATAGACACTGAGACGCTGATAGCTGCATGCACTTTTACAAAGATTCAGTGTTTGCACTGGTTTAAGATTTTTATTACAATTAGTAAGAATGTGTTAGGCATTGACAGTAGATTTGGGAATACATAAATTGTAGAATTTCCACTTTTAAGTTTTGAGAAATTAATAGAAATCTTTATCTAAGTATCAGGTACATGTGATGATGTTAAGGAAACATTTGTTGGTTTCTGAATTACCACAATGAACAGATGTTCAAATAAATTTTCTAGGAAACTATGTCATTCTATGAAAGTTAATTAAATAGTTAAAATAAATAATTAACTCCTTCCAACATAACATATGTTACATACTCAAATATGCATATATACAAATATGTGTTACATTCCCAGTTGAATTTTAAGTCCCTTGAAATTAATGACTCTTTCATATAATGATTAGGATGATGCATGGCTCATATTTGATCCCTAATTTAAAGAATATGCTTGGGAAAGAGTGGAGAGTAATGAATAAATATATTCAAAACAAAACCAAAAAGTGATTCACTGATCAAATAATTTTCTTTAAAATGTTTGGTGAATTATGATTTAAAAGATTTTTCTGTGAGTGATACCATCTCTCTAAATAAGTATAACTCTCTTCTTTCAATCAAGTGTGCGTTTCTGTACATAAATTAAATTATCTCTCAGCATGGAATAGAGAAATGTGAAACAAAGAAACCTCAATTTAAACCTCGTACTTCATATTTGAGGACTGGCCTTACCCATTTTGGAACTTCACCCACATGTGTCCTGGCAGAGTGGAGAGGATTCTGTGTCCTTGTTTCATTTGTAGGAAAAAGTTATAATGTAAAAGGAAGAATGTCCCTGTGAAAACTAAACCCCAAGGTAACTACATAATATCTTGAAGTAGTCTTGAGTATCATTCAAGTACCAGTCAGTTAACTCTTTCAGGAACTGATTAATTCATCTGTCAAGAACAGAAGTAATTTTAAATAAGCAGCTCACACAAAAAAAAGAGTAGAAATAGATGATGGAAAGGAGAAAATGAAGCAGGGGGAAAGAAATAACTTCACTTTTTTTATGCCTCTAATTTGTCCCTATGAGTCATATTTAGACCTTACTGTCTTGGGAGGTCATGGTAAGGCTTCTTGCACTCAGGAGTTTAAGTCCAGCCTGACAACATAACAAGACCCTATCTTGAACAAATTAATTAATTTAATTAAGTAAAAAGTTCTTATCAATATAGTAGTCTCCCTTAAATTCAGAATATATTAAAGGGAAAATTGTAGAAATAAGTCATAAGTTTTAAACTGCACATCATGATGAGTAGGGTGATGAAATCTTTCATCGTTTCACTCCATCCTGTCTGGAACGGTACACACATTTCCTCTGCACACTATGCTGACGCGTCTCCATTTGTATCAATTCCGCTGACTCGACTAAAATCTGGAAGCACTACCTGTTCTTTCATGGCTCTACCCTTTCAACAAAATATACCACAGAAGAATTAGTGTAAAGTTCTCCTACAAGCCTTCAAGATAAGCTGTATTTCCACTAATCTTTCCTCTTTTCTTCCCATCATAATAAATTGTTACGTTCCTTCCTATATGAAGACAATTCCTCTTTAAAGACAGTTCCTTTAGTGAATTTCTCCAGAACTTTATCATTTCTATCTCCTCCATATTACATATTGCCAACTCCACTCCATTCCCTTACCCCTTTTATTTTTCCTATAAATACTACATAGATATTAGTTGGTCCATGTTAAAATACTGAAGCCACTCCCAGGCTCACTGCAAACAAAACTAAATGTATGCCTTCTTGATTACTAGCATACTTGTATTTTGCTCTTTGTAGACCAATTTTTGTAAGGGTTATCTGTACTTGGAATTTCACATTTCCTATTTCTCCTATTCAAATCAACTCATTACACTTGTCATCCTTCCCTTCATTCATTCCCCATGCCAACGTCATATGTCAATATATTATTTGCAATTTGTAAATATTTACCAAATGAATTAGACTTATTTGCCACACCTCTTCACTGTATTTAGCTAGTTTATCAGAGACATCTGTCGCTAAATTTAATTAATTTTTCTCATTGCTCCTCTAAATAAGGAATGACACTGTTGTCATCATGACTCCTCGTTTCTTTCTTTTTTTTTTTTTTTTCCCTATAACAGCTCAGGTCAAATACAATTTGCATGCCATAAAATTTACCTTTCAAATTGTACAATTCAGTGGTTTGGAATATATTCACACAGTTGTGCAATCCTGCTAACCACTGTCTAATTCCAGAACATATGCATCACATCAAAGAAATCTCATATCCTTCAGCACTCACTCCCTTGTACTGTCTTTCATAAGCCTGCCTTTCTCTTGGGTGTCACTCAACAGTCACATTCACCATACCTCTTGAAGACGCATATGAAAGAGGACTTCCAGAACTGCTTTGGAAAGTAGAAAGACTGATGGGATAAGTGTATTTGAAATGAGATATATTCTGAGGGGAATTGCTGGCAATATAATTACTGTAATAATTTTTAATTTAAACATTCACTATATATTTTGATCACTACTTGTACATTTCCCATTCTCTTTGGTGTATACCAAAGAATGGATTTCGTGAATGCATTAGGAAAATTTTTTTTTCCATACTATGACCAAGTACTTGAAAAAAATATCTTAGAAAAAGAAATATTTATTTTGGCTCACAGTTTCAGATGTTTTAGTCCATGATTAGTTGACTCCAAGGTGGAAAGGTACAGATTTCAAGAAACAGAGAGTAGGGGTAGGAGAAAAAGGAAGGGGTAGGAGAACAGATACAGTGGCCAAGATAACACCAGCCCCATGACCCAGTTCTTACAGTTAAGACCAACATCCTAGTAATGCATGAATTTATGAACTCATAATTAACCCATTGCTGAAGATAATGCCTTCCCAGTCCAATCACTTCTTTAGGAGTCTCTAAATCCATTCAAATTGACAAAAAAGATTAACCAGTGTCCAAATCTTAGCATTTTGAATGACTCTGAAACTGATTTCCAGAGCAGGTGCACCATTTAACATTTCCACAAGCATTTCTCCATTGTTTTATGTTTTCCAAACTTGTTGTTTTCTGTCTTTTTTTAATTTAAGCCACTTTAATTGGTATGAAGTTGTCTCTCTGTGGTTTGGGTATGAATTTTCCCCATGGCTGGTAATATTGAGCATATTTTCATAGATTTACTGGTCATTTCTGTGTGTTCTTCAGAGAGAAATGACTATTAAGATATTTTGCTATGTTAATTGTGTTATTTGTTTGTATAACATATATATATATATATATATATATATATATATCATAGCTTTTTTATGGATGAAAATCTCTTATCAGAGACAAATATTTTCTCCCATTCTATGATTTGTCTTTTCACTTATTTAAATTCAGCTGACTTACTGTGTTTTCATTTATACTTTTGATGTCATAGCTAAGAAACTAGACATTTTTCAAACTGTTTCCTGCTAAATATTCTTTATGCTCACTTTTTCTCTTTTTCTTCTAAGATTCTGTGATGTATATTTTGGAATGCTTCATGATATTCCCCAGATCTCTGATGCTCTGTTGAGTTTCCTTCATTGTGTTATTAATCTGATCCTTAAACTGGGCGATCTCAGTTGATCCATATTTAAATGATGTGGGACCAGGCATATAGCTCAGTGATGTAAGCATCTGTGTGGCAAGCACAGTGTCCTGAGTTTGATTACAAAAAAAAAAAATGTCAAATGTAATGATGCATTTTTTTTTCCTGGTAGTTTAATTCTGTTGTTGAACCTGTCTAATGAATGTTTCATCTAAATTGGTGTATTTTCTGCTCCAGAATTTCTATTTGGTTCTGTCAAAAGTAATGTTTATGTCTTTACTGATATTCTTTGTTTTGTGAGACATTATTTCTTACTGTTCCTTCATTACTAATGGCTTCCTCTGCTTTTGAATGTTTTTAAAATTTGATTTCTAAGACGATCATCTGCCTTTCTCAGGGGAAGTTTCTATTGACTTGTTTTGTTTTGTTTCATTTTGTTTGGAGTACAAGGAATGCTGTACCAGTGAGTTACAGCCCAGAGCCTTTTTTTTTTTTTTTAAGATAGATCCCATTCAGTTGTCCAGGTGGGACTCAAACTTGTGATTCCTCCTTTCTTAGTCTAAGTACTGGGAATTTTTTTTTTCCTTTTTAAAATACGTTTTGGCCATATACCCCTATTTCTTAGTATTTCTTGCAAATATGTTGAAAACTAGATGTTTTCAATAATACAATGTGGCAACTTGAGGTAAAGTGGGTTCCTTCTCCTGGCATTGTTACTGCTTTTATTTGTTGTTGATGCTGTCACAGAAGTTTGTTTACTAGTCACTTACCTTACCTAATGCTTCAAAGTATGTACTGCATTCTTTTTAGCCACCAAAGTCTCTGCTCAGTTTGCTTGGCCACAGCCGATGATTAGATAAATTTTTCTGTAAGTAATTTAAACCAGTCAGTTTCTTATACTCTGCCTAGTGGGAGGGGCACATTTTCAACATCCTGGCAGTTTTCCACTCTTCCTTAGCCTTCAGTTCCTGCCAGTGTAGACCTTGGTGTTGGACAGAATAAGATATTAGGAACTTTAATCTTTCCTGAGCATGTTAACAGCTTCAGAAATGCACTTGACTTTCTTTATGCCCAGGAATATACTAGAGTTTTCTAAAATCCTTTATGAATGTCTCATTCTCTAGCTTTTCTCTTTGTTTGCTTAAAGATTTTTATCAGTTTTTATTTGCTCAATTGTTACAGTGTGTATCACTAGCTCAAGAAGCTTTGATTTACATAATGGTCACTGATTATTTTTGGAAAACACTTTAGGGATACAGACTTTCCCGCTGAATGAGCTCTGCATCAGGTCAAACAATGACTAGTCCTGTGAATGGAATTTTTCATGGAGTTGCCAGGCAGATGAAATACATAGTGACTATTCTTTGAGAGTAAGGCCTTTGGGAAATATCCAGGTAGGCTGAGTCCCATTCAGTAACTGCGAGATTGCTGGTGTGCACAGGTACTATGATTATGAAACTACTGGCTTTTCTAGCTACTGACTTAGAAGACAGAAATAAGAATAGCGCATGCTAAAATGCTGCAAAGGTCTTCGCTTCTCTGAAATCAAGTTCATTCTGTTCAGTAAACACTCTAGACTGCTGCAAGTTTTTAAGCACATTTTAGAGTTCTTAAAAAATGTTTATGTTGACAAATTTTCCAGTGTCCTTGCTTTTATGAAAGGGTAGATTTTCAGGAGTCTTTACCATTTCAGAAATGCACTTCTTTCTAATTTCCTCTTCTTAATTGTGAGGGCTTTTTTAATAATAGGTTTTGACTTGTAATTTATGGGCTTTTATAGGTGTATTTTGGGATCCTATATTAAGTAGATTC
The DNA here is from genome assembly GCA_004363535.1 of Dasyprocta punctata. NCBI lineage: Eukaryota > Metazoa > Chordata > Mammalia > Rodentia > Dasyproctidae > Dasyprocta > Dasyprocta punctata. The sequence goes on from RJWM01000736.1 coordinate 130,440, forward strand.
TCTCATTTGTTCTCTCATCTTTTTTTATATCTTTGGATGTCCCCATTCACTGCTATGGCAACTTTAGCATCTTTGTGTTGGGGATTTATTAACTGCAACTTCAACCCAGATGTTCCTTCAGAACACCAAATTCATCCATCTAAGTGTCTATGAAAATTTCTTGAAAGTCCTCCAGGCATCTCAGATCCATTCATTTCAACACTAAATGCTTTATGAGCATTTTCCTTATATCTGCCACGTCTATGTCTCTCACCACGGTCAGTGGCATTACAACAAACACAGCCAAGAAAACCAACAATCACACTTGACACCTTTCTTTCTTCAAACTGTGCAGCAGATCAAGTGATTATATCATCTAATAATCTCATCTTCCTGGTTCTGGACAATGTTATTTTCTATTTGGTTACTTGTTACCCATAGAACGGGATTGAAGTAAGCTGCAGGATCAATGTACAACTTGAGGATCTGGATTCTGCCATTCTCCTTAGCATTCTCTTTCCCTATTCTCTTTCTGAGACATCTTGACTTTTTCCTTCCATATTTAACTCCACATCCTTTTCCAAGAGAAACTCTTGTGTTCTTACATTAGGTCTCACATGTTTGTGCTTACACATCTTTGATTTAAGATACTGTTACTGGCAATCAAAGGATTTTAAACAGCACAATAAGCTTGCCAGCAGAGCCACAGAATTAATTACTTCGCTCTCCCACTATTCTAATTTTTACTCACTAACATACATTCACTGTTAGCTGAACTGGCCAGATTGTTCTGACTCCCTGTGTTAACCATACTTTTCTACTCCATTTTCTTCCTGTTCTGTCCTTGCCAAATCTTATCAGAAAATTCTCTTCTAAACTCATACAATGACAAGAGATCAGTACTATCCATTAATTTAGATCCTGACAAAAGTGTCTCCCCCTTTCTTTTTCTCCTCTTAAATAAAACCCCTTGCTAATCACTTCTGTCACAAGGAGAAAGAATGGATATGTGCCGGGCGTGGTGGCACACGCCTTTAATCCCAGCACTCCGGAGGCTGAGGTAGGAGGAGCATTGTAAGTTTAAGGCCCGCTTGGGCTACAATGCGAGTGCAAGGCTGGTCTGAGCTACATAGTACGACCCTGCCTCAGAACACTAGGGCCGGGAGTTTGGCTCAGGCACCAGGCTGTGAGTTCAATCCCCGGTGCTGGAAAAAAAAAAAAAAAATGAATGGGTATGCTCACTAGTTTAAATTTACAACTAGCATAGGAACTGTTACTGTCCTAGGAACAAGATTTTTTGGAGTGAGGGGGGAACACTGTTATCTCCTCTACATCCAGTACATGAAGGTTATCTAACATCATTTACAATTGCAAAGCAGTACACAATAGTTATTATTTATTCTAAAACTGGGAAGGAGGTTTGTGTTCTGTGTTCATTCTTTGTTTAAATCTACATCCATGGATTACGGGGGCAGTTCAAGACCACTGAATTTGACATGCTCTTTTACAAACTGGCTCTTTCCTTAATTGCTAGCTCCCAATTTGATACACTTGCTTTATTTGCCAGTCAACCTCAGATTTTTTTTTAATTTATAAAATATAAAAATATCATTCAAACTCTAAAAGTGGGAGAATTAGTATGAATGGATATAAAAAGCTAAACCCAGTATCTTGTCAGTTATTCAGTGGATGAGAGCTTAGTTTATTATCATTGTGGTGGTCATTCACCAACACAGCCTCTGCTCTGTTAACAAATTCCATCCTGTAATCTTTTGTTTCTCCTTTCTAATCCTTCACTTCCTCTGACTGTTCCATTTTGGTTCCCAGCAAGCAGGCAGCTTGTGTCAAAATCTGGCAGATCATGAAATCTGCTTTTGGCTTTGTCAGGCAAGTTCAGGCATGTACAGACATGTCCATGGGTTCCTCAGAAGGTGGACTGCCAAAGTCAGAGCACTCCTCCTCCTCCCTTCTCACTGGACCTGTGCTCCAAGCTGTTGGACATAAGTTCATGCTGTCGAAACTTCACTATTTACAGAATTTGTGCCTCTGATTTACCCAGTGTCCAGCTGCTGATACTTATCTTGAAATTCTAAGTGCAAGACTGCAATCAAAGCGTCAGGGCACAGAAATGAACAAATAAAACATGTTTAGGGACTGCCTGCTTTTCTCATGTGATTTGCACATTTTTCTTGGCGTGTGTAATCTGAGGTGGCTGAGACCATGAGATCCTTCATTACTTGGCCCAGTGGCACAGCATATGGCAATGTTACAAATACAGGAGCCGGACATCCAGGAGGGGCCTCACCCCTGCTAGGAAAGCATCCACCTCTGTGCCTCCCAGACAGTGTTGACGCATTCAGACAAGCTGGACAAAGAACCAAAGAACGTACGGTCTACATTCTCTGGCCTTTGAAGGGAAGATGTTGCAATGTACAGGCAATTGGAGCATTTGCCTAATTCATCAAAACATTCACATTTGCTAGTAATACAATGCATCTATGATGAGAAGGACTCAGGGGGAGCTCTGTGTATTCAGAGGGCAAATGGTTCCTGTCTACTAATTTCTACCATTCGGCTTAGCTTTGAAGCAGCCGTCCCTTCATTCATGAAAGTGTTTTAAGGTTGTTAAAAATGCTTGGGATTTGGAACAAGAAAGATCTGTGGCTCAACTTTGCTAGCTGTGGGATCTTGGGCAATATACCCTTTAAAGCCTGTGTTTTCATTTGGAAAGTTAGGGGCAGTAAAACCAAAGTCTTGAAACTTTTATAAGCATTCTTAGAGATAGTGTGGTGCTTAGCAAGATAAAAGACTCAGTAAGTGTTTTAAATGAGCTTTTATCATTCATTTACTTTTTAAGTGACTTCCATGTTGCAGGTACTCTCCTGGCATTTAGCATCCCTTTTCCACCTTGGGATCGGTTAACACTACAGTGGGAATTGGGTGAAATGGAGAAATGTATTTTGAAAGAAGCAAAAAAGGCTTGAATTTAGATCTGGTATTGCCTCTGATTAATCCAGCCAGCCTTGGGAAAGAACATTCTCTCTTGGCCTCAGTTTCTTCAGCTGTAAAGCAGAATGATTATTTCTATTGCAAAGAGCAAATGAGACTATTTAGTAACTATCAATATTATAATTATAATAGGTGGCATAAGTATACTTTATTAGTTTTCTAGCACTATTTTATGCATTTTACATTTACTGATTTGTTTACTCTTTACAACCTTAAAGAATTATTATGATAATTGTAGGAAGACAGTAACTAAGCCACGTATCTATAGCAAATAAGCAGAGCTCAGCTAATCTGCCTCCAGTCTCTTTTTTCAATCTTTTTTACATCTTTGAATTTCTGTGTTGTTGCATCCTGTATAAATACAGAGATGTAATACCATCTAGAAAATTTTATCTAATTCTACCTAATGAGTAGTATTTTGCTCATTATTGTAAGACCCAACATGATTCTTGTTAAAAGAATGGAAGCAATGAGTCCACAATACATTTTTAGTATCAATTTTCAAACAACGAGAAAAGTTTAACTGTTTTAGAGCAAACACTCATATACCTATCACTTAAATGCTGTAACATTTTACTGTATTCATCACAGACGTGGCCATTGGCAGCCTTTTCTCCATCTATCAATCTGCCATCATTGTGATGCCTTTCAGACTTTGCCTGAATACTCTAATATTAATGCATGTCATTAATTCAAATTCGGTATGTTTTATCATTTTATTTTTATTCTCCAAAATTAATTTTAGGTTCCATACTTGAAATGAAGATTTTGTGACCTCAGAAAGTAATTAAACTAGCATCAAACATAGGCTAGTCTGCTTATAAATTTGTTGCATTGCTATTGCTGATGCTGTTGCTGATTTTTCCACCTGATTTCTTAGTCTTGCAAGTCAGTGGGCTATTCAGCTGTTTTCTTCCTTGCTCAGAACTATTTCATCCCAGACTTAATGTCTCCAGTTCAGTTTTTCCCACCCCCACCCTCACCCTCTTGTGCCCAAATCCAACCACAGTTTGCACTTACCAGACCTCCGTGTATCCAGTGGCATTCCAATGCTGCCACAGAATTTCACATGGTATCCAAATATCAGTCCTACTCAGCCAACTATTACAATAACACCTTATATTTAGTTGATTTTGGCTCACTATTTCATTCAGTAAGTATTTTTCAAAAGCCTAATCAGGTGACCAGAGGAAGGGAAGGGCAGAAAGGACTGGGGCACTAAATAACAAAAGCATTAAATCAGTCACACACATTTGTTGCATGAATTCTGTGTACACTGCGTTGCCATCAAGAAGTTTATATTTAAGTTGGAGGAAGAAAACAGACGCATAGGAAAAATTAGAGATCAGTTGTAGAGGAAGAAACAAGAAAAAGTCCTGTGTGGTTACATGTAACACTTTTGTGCATGTACGCCTCAGTTTTGGAAACCAAGGGTGCTTGTAGGAGTCACTGGAAACTTCTGGAAACAAATGAGCCTGTAAATGAATATTAAATAGAACTAATGCCCTAATGGATGGAATAAAACAGGGCTGCTTTTAAAGGAAGGATAGAATTCTCATGGGCATTCCTCAGTGTCTTAGAATGTGGGGAAAGGCTGGAATTGAGAACTCTGGAATTTGGAAGGACTACCTTACTCCAAGAATGAATTTGATAGACTGTGAAAGATGGCTATGTTTGAGAGACAAGATGTTTCCTACAGTTGTTAGAGCTGAAATATTTGTCAATATGTCGTGTGCTTTAATCAGGCAGAGACTAGAGGTGACAATATCTGTAACTGAGAAAACAAAGATCAACATGCTTAAGAGAAGGGACCCCACTAAAGTGACAAAATGGGAGCACAGCTGGATGAGCTTCACCATTGCCGAGCAGAAAGGACTCTGTGTTTAATTCAAGAAGCATTATAGAATAAACATGAGTTGATACCTTGATTCTGCTACTTTTTTGGTAAAAAGAATTCTAGTTTTATGAGCTCCCACTTTCTAAATTATAAGGCCATAATAAACTTTACTCCTAGGGAATATTGTATGGCTAAATGAGATATGAACTAAAACTTGCCTAGCATACCACCCAATTCAGTGAATTTTCTTGCAATTTGAATCTGATGTTTGTACTCGGTTCTTTCATCCTACAAAGTTCAGAACTGTGAGAATTCCCACTGGAATTCATGAGCCTTTGTAGTAGCCAGAATTAATAGACCCAGCCATGTTCAACCTTGCCCTTTACTGCACATAGTGACTTGGAGTAAAGGATTTAAAAAGAAAAACACAGACGTGTTTTGCTGCAAATTAATTTTTTAAATTTCTCCCTCTCATCATACTAAACAACAATATTAAAAATAAATCAGTAAATATAAAAGTACTGTTTCACACTGATTGGTGACTGGAACACAGGATGAATTTCAGCCCCTACTCCTCTTGGCCATTACAGCCCTCTCCTTGTTTCCAAACAGTATTATGAGTAAGGGAAACGAGATTACTTTCACACTCTAAAAATGAAGATACTAGGTCTCATCAAAGGAATCATTCAGAAACTAAGAAATCATCTGTTTGGGTGACTGTGAAATTAACCAAAAGCAGTAAATCACTTTCAGTATCCCTTCCATATCCAGAATATGGGGCAAGAATTCTTCTATTGCAAACTCAATTTCCCCACATTACATTGTCCATCACATATAAATATGGACAATAAGAATTTTACCCATATTTTCTTCTGACTCACAAGTGATTTCAATTTTAAACCTCACTATATTAGCACTCTAAAGAGGGCAGGTTTTATACACAAATTTACAGGAAGCCTATTCACCTAGGTATTTTCTGATGTCTACAGTCTTTTTCCTTCTTTTCCCATTTCACTCCCCTTCAGGTTAGATAATAATTAAGTCACTTGGAGAGGAACTTTCAGCACCTCCAAGGATACTGCCTTGTTAGTGTTTTCCCAGGATGGGTATTTCTAGGTATTTCGGAATCTCTGGCATTATCAAGGTGCCAAAATTTGACTGTGCTCTCTCCCAGGATGAAGAGTGGTTCATTTATACCCATCTCCTAGATGCTATGGTTGTTCTCTGTACTTTTGTGCTCCATAGAAACTCTTGTATATAAATAACTCCCACCACCCCAGTCTGTAGACCATGCCGGCCACATCGTGGGCACCCAGTTCTCACTATTCCTCTTTCTTTCCCCTCTGCTGCCTGCCCAGTCTTATCCTTCTCATCTAGCACAAAACCACATGTATAAATAAACCTGCACCCAGCCAGTCCTCCAAAAGTGTAGAAACCCCAGTGTTAACTACAGTTTACGCTCATATTGCTCCTAGTAAATCCTAGTAAAAGAAAGGTTAGTGGCTCCTGCTGTGCAGAAATGCCATCAGATAAGAACAGATTTACCTTTCAAACACAACTTCTAAATTTTTTAAATGGATGTATCATTTTAAACAGATTTAAACATTCAGATAAACTGAGAAGAGGAAGAGGGAGAAGAGGAAGGGAAATAGGAGGTAGTGGAGGAAGAAGAGGAGAGTTGAAAAATCCCAGTATCTAGACAAGGTATCTGTTAATTTTTGGCTTGTATCATTCCAGAATTTTTAATGATGCATTTAGCTATTTTCTCATTTTCAACCAGGCAGATTATTTCCCACATTTTGCTATTTTAAACCATAAACATTCTTATAATATAACTTTGAAGAGGTCAATGAATAATACTTTTGACAAAAAAATGCAAGAAGTTAAATCAGCACCAAACATCCTTAGAACCAATTTTGTAGTAGTTAAGAATTAACACTACCTTCAGTTAAAAAATGTTTCCCCAGTCCCTATTTTGCTCACTATTACCACCTCCACTACTCAGAAATGCTGCTGATTAGGTGTTTCATCAGGCTATTACCTCTCCTAGGAAATGACTCTAAATAAGGGTGATATAAACCTTTCTTAAGAGTCAGATTTCTCCCATCCCAAACATCAAAAAAGAAAATCCAAGCAGGTATAACTTAAGAGATAGTTTAGTATATCATAAAAAGCTTGATTGCTAGAATCACAGTGTGAATTCAGATTCTACAGCCATCATTTAGACACTGAGAAATGAGGTACATTTTAAATACCTCATCAAGACTCACCACCCTCTTCTATAATATGGAGACAATCACTACTGCCCTGTCTGCAGTGCAGTTAGCATTAAATAAAAACGACCTAGAACAGGTCCTGCTATGCTCAATAAATAAGGCTACTTTCATCTACTTTCTTGTCATCTTGGTGACTGCAGAGTTTTACGCTTAAATTTTGTAAGAAATGACATAGTTGGATACAGAACTGTCCTCCAGTGTGTGAGGAATCATTTTGTGGAAAAAAGATGCACCTAGGAGATAAGTGAAGCTACATTTAACAAACTCTGGTCAGTGAGGGAACCTGGCTCTACCAGCTAGAACTGTCCAACAAATAATTATACTGTCTGTGCAGAAGTATGCATGTGCTATTTTCAAGAAGAGACAGGAAGAACAGCCATAGATAAAAATTCCACTCTGGATAATAGCACCCCTGAAATAATATTGATCCCTGAATTTCCTCTGTCAGTGTTCTTTGGTATTGCTTGACAATGACAGGAGTATTTAAAGGACAAATATTCCTGTTGTCTCTCAAGCTTTATTTCTTAAGAATGTCCTACTTTGCTGACTTAGATACTTGGCCTTTGGTGAGCATATGTAATTTTGAGAGTTTGGGAACTAACATTCCTCCTTAATATCTCAGTAACTCGCCCAGAATATGAAAAATGCCAGTATTCTGGAAGTGATAATCTTCAGCTCCTAAGTTCCTTGGCTTTTAGAAGATTACTGTGAGAATGAAATCACTTCTTGTGCACCGATATTCACTAAAAAAAAATCCAACCCATTCTTTCTTGCTTTCTTCTTCTTTTGATACCCTTCCATCTTTAGCAGTGAAGTCACTGATCAAGGCAACTCACTAGGTATTGATGTAACAGTAGCAGAGTACTTACTAGGATCTGCCCCATAAATTACACAGCTTTGCATTTTCTATGAAATGACTTGTGCACATCTGAAGTCTGAATTCTATAGTTTGACATCATAAGAACTTACCTAATCTTCTCATCTAAAATATTAAACATATATCTCCAGTCCAAATAAATCCTTGTTTAGTATATGAAGTTGAGGAGGTTGATGTTTCTCAATCTATGAATATAATTGTCAACAGTGTAGGCTTTGAATCACATTGATCTGGCTCCAAATCTTGGCTGGGATACTCAGTAACTTTGTGACACTGGCTGGTTTTCATAACCTTCAAAGCCCGAGTTTCTTCATTCCTAAAATGACTATCATAACAATGGTTCACTTCCCATAGAGGAATTTCTCTGTGACTATTGTGGTCTTAACTTTTGACCAATAATTGCAATACCATGTGCACATTGCTTAACCAAGTCACTAACAAACTCTAAGATATCAGTATATGACCCATTATTATAATAGTTAGATAAATACGCCCAAATTCTAGAGAATCTCTGTGTGCGTCAGCTAATGTTCTGAATTCTGCTTCTGGATGTGATATTACAAAGTTCTGGTTGTGACATTGCAACTGTTCCAGTCACCCAAGCCAGAAGTATTTATTGATTTAACAGTGGGTCACCTAGGCCCCTGTTATAAGTCAGATACGGTGCAAACTGTTTGAATACTGTGACCCCCAAGACAAATGTGTTTCTTCCTCCCATGTTTCTTAGCATTTGCAGTGATTTTTAGATGCCCTCTACTCCTCTTCCCCTACCCAGCCTCAAACTGCCAAATGTAAACGTTTCTATTTTCTCAAGAACTCTCAGCTCTCCTTATCCTCTAGTTCCCTAGGGTTAATGTCATTATCTCTTGCTTGGAAGGTCACTGTTGCATTTTTACTGTGTTCCTGGATACCATCCTCCTCCTCCTCCTCCAGCACAATCAGTCACAAGTAAGTTTTGCTAAAACATAAGTTTCACACTGCCCAGAACAAAATGCAAACCACTTGGCCTTTCAGGGGCGGTAGCTCAGTATCTGATTCTTTAGGACTTCAGTCTTGTTTTTGGCCCCTTTCCTACATAGGCAGGCTCTGCTTGCACAAAGAAACTTAAAATTTACTTAATTTGCATTTTCTGTTTCATGTCCATGCTTCTGTGCCATCCTATGTGCAGTTTCCTCCTCCCCGAAGGCCTTCTCTCATCTTCTTGGAAAACTCACCTTTTAATATTTATTTCAACTGTCACATCTACTGAGACTCATTCTCAGAGAGTTGGTCACTTCATATTTTATGCTATTTCTACCCCTTGCCTCTATCTCTGTAATGGACCTAGATACTTTTTATTATTTTTTTTGATTATTCGATAATTACCAGCTCAAATGTGACCTTTTCTGAGGAGACTATGTTACTCTCCAAGAAGTCAAAAGTTAGGAGTTTTTTCACTATGTTCCTTCTTTTACAACTTCTTGCTCTTCACAGATACAGTTATTGAATCTCATGAACCATCTTTTGCACAATAACCATATACTTAAACAGCTAGATAGCAATGAACAATTATTGTCATTCAAAAATTTAAGAAAAAAAATCACCTCACTATTCATGCAAAAAAATCTTTACTATGTCAAGCAACATAGTACCTATTAACTATTCAAATTTTACTATTCTCCACATTTTATCTCTATATTAAGTCAGATGAGAAAAGAGTCACATCCTTGGACCAAAATCTCTGTGGTCCCTAAAGAATTATATTTATGGAATAATGATTTAGCACTCTTCTTCTAGTTTTGATCTAGACTGGCTGTGACTATAAAAAACAGATGTTTGCAGAGTATCTTTTGGATTCTTTTTCAAAGTTCTACCAAGAACATCATCTAATGTATTTCTTAGTGTCCTGTGTGACAAGTATGTCTCAGAAGTAAGATCCAGGACAATATTTGTATCTATCTACATGCTCTTGTCAGATGCCAAGAGATGGATACCCATATGTTCCTCTTTTTGCTTAGACTTCCAGAAAGCTCCATGTTAACTTTGGCACACAGCTTTATTCAACGAAGATATTTTTAAAATACGTTTTTATATTATCTTTCCATTACTAAACTCCTGGCTTCATTTCTAGCCCTTAATATGTGGCTTTTTCCACCTACTGGTTAAAAGATCCACGACAAAGAAGGTCAAGTACATGAAAGTAGAGAAAGACAGCATTTGAGAGTCACATAATATTCATTCAAAATCAGCACTGTCAGTTACTGGAGAGATAACATCCAGTGCCTGTACTCCCATTTATCATACCTCATAAAAACAGAAAGTAATGTCTTCTGGGTATGGTTATAAAAACTGCATGTAAAAAAGTGAATTTATAATCATATACTACACTGCTTAAAATTTAACAAAGTATTAGTTTCTATTGTTTTTGCACCTTTCCAAATCTTATTAGAAAGTGTAGAATGAATGCATGAGAAGCCAAATGATTAAAAAGGTGAAATAAAGAGAGGCTCAGTAAGAGTGACCATGATCTACTGTGTAGTAGCTGATAAGAATTTGATGTGGGATGCCTTGGAATGGTTTTGCAGAGATCAAATGCTGGATTTGAAAGAATGTGCAGGACTCAGCTATATAAAGAATAGAAAAGAGATATTCTGGATGATGAAATTGTTAACAGCGAAGAGTAGAGTAGAAAATCCGAAGACACTAGGACTTCATTGTACGTTTATCAACAAAAGCACCCTATATGCATGAAAATAATGAAATTAAAAATTCTTCAAAATCCTGCTTACCCAATTGATGAATCAAAATAAAGAGTTAATTTCTTCAACTATCAAAGGAAAAAAAGGACGGTGATATATTTGGAGAATCTGTTTCTCCCTCGATTTCTCACATAATTGAAAATGCATAAATATAAATAAGAGTAGCTGTAAGCAAGCACTTACTATTCTAAAAGTAACACGAAGACAGAGCAGGATCTAGACAAGAAATCAGCACCAACTGAGGCTGTACATTTGCAGATGAGAAAGAAGACAGTGGTCCGAAGTCTTATAATAAGATGGGGCAAAATGAGAATCAAACAACACCGTGTTCTATCACTCCACATCATGTGCTCCTGGTCTGTCTATGCCTGGTTTCTACATCTGTTCTAACTTTTTTTCTCTTTTAATCTTTTTATCTACCCCCTCTTCAATCTTGATTTCCCCTAACGCCAGAATGTATGATAATCAATGAGGCTGCAAAGGCCTGCATCACATCTTAAGCATGTTCCTTTCTCACTTGGAGCCGGGTCTGAAACAACAGAAGAAAGGGTGTTTGGAGAGTCTATTGTGAGTTTGCCAACTGAGTGTTTGGATTCAGAGGGATCACACGCAACATTTCAAATTGTTTTCAGTTCAGTATCCAAACATTTGGATTTTTTCTACACTAATTCCAAATTTTATAAAGTTGTTGAAAGTTTACTGTGGATAAATTCATACATTCTTGAAAAAAGACACAACTGAAACACATTTTCAATTTTTGAGTGAGGCTGAGGCATGTTTTCCAGAAGAAAATGTATAGATAGGATGAAGATAAATGCTTCTTCCTTGGAAACATTTTTTTTAAATCCAAGAAGGATGTAAATGATTATCTAGTCTGGAAATGAATGATAGATTTCAGCAGAGAGGAGGTCTCTCACGGAGCATGATTTAGAGATGAATCTCAAAGCTGTACTCTTACAAAACACGTGATAGGCTCACAGCACATTGGTGTCTGCCTAGTAGATGTGGGTGGCACCATGCAGACAATATATTCACCATCTCTGGTTTGACTTGATGCAATTCTTTTCTAATAACCAAGAGTAATGATGGTGACTAGGCAGATTCTGTATCGAGAGGCAAATTTGGGTTTCCTGACTTAACTTTCATGACTTATCATTCCAGTACAGTTTCAAACTTGGAACTTTCAGTTCGACACAGTAGAGATTTACTACTGCCCATTGGTTTTTTCAAGTGCTTTGTTCTTTGAAACAAAAATAAAACTATCAATAGAACAAAGTGGTATCCCATTCTAGAAGAAAGTGTGTGGATTATGTTGCTAGACATCAGTGTGTCCTTGTCATAGCATCCTAACTGTTAGCCTTTCTCCATAGGAAGAATTTGTGGAGTCTTCATGGATATTCTCAGTTAAGAAGACAAAACAAAGCCCTCCTTACTTGCTGCCTGTTTGCAAAAAGAGGAAACAAAGAATACATTTTTATTCATCTGGGAGGATGTGGGTAGCTAATACTTCCCTGAGCCTGCCAGATTCCATGTAATATAGAGGAGAATTTCAGAAAGAGGGGCCCTACTTTAATTCAGGGAGAAACTAGTCAGGGGAAGCATGCCTGCAGCATATGGGAAGAGACTACAGTAAGTATGAGTGGCTATGGGAAAATGAGCAGAGGCAACAAGGTGGAGGAACAGGATTCTCCTTCCATTTCCTTATCCCCCTGACTGATCCCACCAAAACAAATCCTTCCTAGCACTTCAGAGGCACGTACAGAAAACTACTCATTCCTTGTGCTTCTCACTGTCTCATCCTCTTTAGTTTTTTTACTTGGCAGGATCTCACTCAAGTGGCTCTAAGCTTTGCCTACATGAATTTAGAGCATATTTTAGTCTTTGTAAGGAAACCTACCTCCCTACACATGTGCATAAACAAACACAGATATTTAATACCAAAGATAGAAAATAGCTAAAATTGAACTTCAATCTCCATGAACCAAGTGTGTTTTCCACTGGGATCATGTAAACTGAGGCTACATAGAAACAAATCCTGAGAGTAGTTATAAAATTAACATGATGGAAGAATGAGCAGACCAGTACATGCCACATAAACTAGACATGACCTAGAAAATGTGAATATTAGCCTTGAATCTAACACACACACACAAGGGAACATATTCTTGAGTGAGATGTTGCCTTACCAGGCCTGAATTCTTCCCCTGTACATTTCTCCTGCCCTTTAGCTTGTTGGTTACCAGATAATGGTTACCCACGCAGAACCACATTCATGCTTCCACTGTGCCATGGTTCCTGCTGCAGTACACTGATTATGTGCCAGATCTGGCATGGAAGATGGAGAGATCCAAGCTTGAGAAGGAGACATGGGTGGAATTGCTGACATCATTCTCCAAGTATATGACCAGGAGCCTGTCACTTAGCTACACTTACTTTGTATAAAGGAAAGAAAGTATGGCTAGTAGAATCTCTACATGCCAGGAATATTTTGTAATTTAAAAATCACAGCATGGATAAAAATATACGCATATATAAAGTTTAAGATTCAGTACATCTTATTTTTCCTCATATTTCCTTCATATCTAGCAAAACCTTACATATAGTGAATATTTCACAAATGGAAAAGAATGAAAGAAGAAAAGGGGAGAGGAAAGGAGGGAATTTGGAGGGAAGAGGAGGGGGAGAGAGGACAGGAAGAAAAAGGAAGGGAGTAAAGGAAGAAGGGAGAAAGGAAGAAACAAGGGAGATGAGCAAAAAGAAAAAATGAGGAGAGAGAAAAAATAATATTAAACACACCCTCCTCGTTATCCTACCTGGTGCTGAGATTCAGTCTGTTGTATCTAAATTCCTAATACAGACATTAATATATTGCATCTCTGCAATATTTGCTGACTATATATGAATCTCCAAAATAAGGGTCATAATAAATGTAAATTACCCTTTGACGACCTGATGAAATGAGAATAGCTGAAGTGCTTCATAAATATTGTAAGGGACTGAGGACTGAGCCAAAGTCTGGGATATGATGGTAGGACACACTGTTTGACTCAACCCCCTACTTGCAAAATCTAATAAATCAAAGGGTACAAAACCTAGTGGAAAAATAGCATCTATAATTTAGATACATACATATCCAGGTTAAATCCCTAACACTGTAAAAGAGATGAACAAAAAAAGACAGATGAAAGCATTATAAGGAAGAAATGGATCATAGAATGGATAAGAAATAATGTATCGTAAAAGAAGGAACTTGCAATAACAAGAAGATGCAGTGAGGAGCAAGGGTGGGTACAGTGAAGAGCTATCTGACTAAGGTCTGTATAAGGTAGGGACCTAGCAAAGCAGCTGTGTTGTGAGACTTCCCCTAACGAGTGAAGACATATTTTTTGATGAACATTCACACTGGACTGGGCACATAAGCACTGGAGCAAGTAGAAATCTGTGCCAGGCCCAAGGAAGATGTTCAGAGAAATGGATAATGTTATGCTGACTCCATAGTGCAAAGGCTAGATGTACTGCCTTATCAAAGCTCCCAGGGGTAGACACTTGTGTTCATGGCAGATAGTCTCACTGATTATGACTATCTCTTCTTTTTTATCCTGAGGCTTCCAAAAAATAAGGACATTTAGGTATGAAACTTAGCATAGTTCATGAGCAGGATTGCAGTGGCAGTTAGTCTAAATGCACTGTTAAAGAATTTGTAAACTTATTTGGATATCAGAGACTCAGGATTTCAGCTCTTTCAGGCTAGCTCTTTCTTCGGAGAGTGAGTAAAAAAATGTGTAAGTGGAGATCTAGATCTTAAAATGAATAAAAATTATACTAGAACTGAAAAAAGACTTCCTTCCAAGGAGGGCCATATATTCTTTACCATTCATGACTCCCATAGAGTTTTAAGATTCATGCATGGCATTTGCCTGGATTGAGACATATATAAACCATGAATTGTGTTCTCCTTCCAGGGTTTTGCAAAGTGCTCATCTTCCCAGAAAGAAAGTAATAGCAAGTTCTTTCTTTCCAATCTACTCCCCTTGAATGTAGATGAAACTAGGAAGTACATCTCAAAAACAAATTCTTTTCTAGGTATAACCTATGCCTAGGTATGGCCAATGAAATTTGGCCAAATGGGGTAGGGTGGGAAAGAGATATCTCCTATCTGTTAAGGCACAGGTTTTGGGACATAATAACCAAGGTCCTCAATTCACAGCATTGTTGCCTCAGGCAAGCCATAGATTGCTTAAATAGAAAACCACATCTTTAACATGAGGGTCACCATAACTCCCTCAACAAAGTTACATAAAATGGTATGTAAGATGAAAATGTAAAATGATTAGGCAAATACTGAGTAATAAGAAATGTATATTGTTAATAACAATATTATTGTTATTATGGTGTTCAGTGCCAGCAGGATTCAGACAGAATGCGGACAGAATCTTTACAGCAAGGGATAATTCTTGCCCAGAAACTAATGAAACCTTACTAAAGGATGCATCCATTCAGTTCACTGAAATTTCTGATGAGACTTAAGGGTTATAACAATTAATAAGACTTTCTTATTTTTTTAATCATGGGAATATGAAATTCCTGAGATTAAAAGTAAGACAGACTAGCAAAAGTATCTGAATTGGAGCAGAGCACGTAATTACAACCAATAATATTAAGAATTACATTGGTATTTTGGCTATTCAAAGAAGAAATCGTTTCACCTAGTGAGGTCAGGGTGAACGGGAAATTTTAACAGCCCTTGAAGGAAGCATGGAGTTTGAAAAACAAACAAATTTTAAAAGAAGGACATTTTAGACTAAGGAAACTAAAAGTTCGAAGATGCATAGATTCATTTATGCATGACAAAAGGACTAAGAAATAAGGCCAAAAATGGAGGCTTAGAACACTGAGCAGGTCTCAGGGTAGTATGAATCCACTAGATAAAGGAGACGCTTATACATATTTCCTCAGAGCTGTAAATTCCCTGAAGACAGAATACCTATTTCAAGATGATATTACTCCACACCATAATACAATGACTAAGAAACAGTTTTCAATAATTGAGTAAAGAAGAAATGAGATGGAAGGATGGATGGATGGGCGGGTGGATGCATGGATAGGTAGATAAATGAATAATAACAGTTACATTTCCAAACTGTTTATAATCATTAGCTTTTTCATTCATAGCATACAATAACTACTAAATTGATACTTCAGAAACTGTGCTAGGTACTATCTGTGCTTTGGTTTGGAAATCTCCTTGCTTAGTGAGCCTTGGAAAGACTATCTTGTTCATTCTGTGGAAAGACTAATTTTTTATGTACTATACTATTGGTGGTAAGGGTTTTTTTTTTTTTCTTCAGTCACTTTCGCTGAATCATTGACTTTATTTTGATAAGAAAAAGGGCAGTTCTTTCATATTTGGACCCCTATAGCTAATTTTTATGTTTCCCCAAGCTCTGTAATTGAGGCCATTCCGCCTGGCTATTAATACTCTAATGGAACAGCATGCCCTCTTACAGAGGGGAAATCAGACATTGTGCTGAGCTGATTAGAAGAGATGCCATGGAGCTTCTTCCTGAGAACGGAAGTCTTGTAACCTCAAATACCAAGGCCTATAAATCTCAGCGATATATAATGGTAATTGGTTTGAAAGGCCTAATCGACACAGAGAACGGAAGCCAAGTGCAGAATGCTCAGGACTGGAAGCTTCAGGCCGCCGCCTCCTTCTAGAAGGATATGTGTCATTTTCTCCGTCAGTGCTGGGAACTGTAATAAAACATTCCAAAAATTAAGTTTCACTAAATGTCCAGGCTGGAAGTCTGGACAATGGAGTCCGAAAAGTCCACCTGCAGCAGGTTAATATGGGGAGCTGGCAAAAACACAGATTTCTAATTGTCATTTTAAATATATGGATTTAAAATGTCTGAAGTGAAGCCCCGTAACTAGTGCTATTGACAAGTTCTCAGTTGATTCGTTTGTACAGTGATGTTTGAGGATCACTGCTACAGTGCCAGTTCTCACCTACTCTATGGGCCCTTCCTCAGTCCCTGTCCTCCAAGTTATAATAAAAATACCTCTGGTCTTGGATTTAGCCAATCTATGTTGAAGCCAACTGTCTGCATAATGGAATATAAGTAGGTTGTGGCTTTTCTCTTAAATTTCATTCTCTTCATTTGTAAAAGGAAGGAAAAATGCCTACTAAGACCAATTCTCATAGGGATCAGGTAATATATGAAAATGCTAAGACATGATAGGGATCCAAAAATAGTACTCACAGGCTGCAAGTATACATAACTTCAGATAATATAAAACACATATTTATTTATGTATCCCCCAATTTGTGACTAACAAAATAAAACCTTCTAGAATATGGTAGTAGGATTGGATACAAAGAATCAGAAATATCAATCTTCATTTTCAGTTCTATAGATGATTAGCTGCGTGAAGCTTACGTAAATCACTTAGCTTCCCTAAAATTCTAATTTGTCCTCTATAGCAAGGAAAAATATAGCTTACTTCTTTTAGTTACTATAAGGATTAAAGATATTTATGTAATACACTTGGCACTTATGGATACTAACACATGACAAGCTATCTTGAAATATGTGTATTACAAATGTATATTGCCATTTTTATTTACACTTTGTTGTTTGATATTGGACAATGAAAGTTATGTTGATGATATGTAATATCTCACACAATCTGAACTTTGAACTACTATTTTCCAAACAGATAATTACAGAAATTTACTTACACTAACCCCAGAAATAAAACTGTGGAGTCATTACTGATGATAAATATCTATACATTCAACACTTAGAAATATTGTAGAGTGCTATACTTGGCCAGATCTTACTTTCTCCCTCTATACAATGACCATAATAAGCTCAGCTTTATAAACTAGTATAAATAATACTCTTTGTTTACAGTTAAATCTCAAAATCCCAGAGGCACTCTTATCCGAGTGAAAAAATTATTATTTCTCATACCAATTAAATTCTAGTTGGCTATGTTGGGAAAATTTTTCTTCATACAGTTTTTGAGGGGACCAAGGTCCCTCTATCTTTGTGTATATGTCTTCAACATTATTTTAAATTACTTTAAAGAGAGAAGAAAGACCTTGGGGATGCAATGCCAGGGACTCATCTTCCTCCACCCAGGACTGCTGCACATCGCTCCTGCATGTTTCATTGTAAAGAACAACTCACACTGCCCCATATTAGTGACAATGGCCTGGATAAAAGCCCCTGATGAACTACTTCCTCACAGTTGTTCGCTCTGGAAGGAGAGTACAAATCTGTCTCAGACACTGTTGGTATCTCACAAGTCGCTGTCACGAGAAAAATACATATCAAGTGATTAGTATAGAGTCTAGTACATAAAGCATAATAGGTAACTATTAATGGAGCTGCAATTCTTTTGTTTTTAAAGATAGTAAAATCCAACAGAACATGACAGAACAAAGTTAATCAAAACAAAGCAGCAGAACTGGTACAGAACTTTGAAGAAAGATACTATGAAAACAATAGCCACTATAGTATAGCTTGTTGTCTTCAGAATAGCTGACCATTCCAATGGGTATAGTAGAATTGAACCAAAAACAAAACAGAATAAAACCAATAAAAACAGAATATAAAATAAAGCAAAGAAATAATAATCAGAGTAAAACAAAACAGTGAGAACAATACTGGGCTTTGAAGACAAGACAGATGGGAATCCCCCATATTTGCTACATTGCCTACTGTCATCTTCCAGAGATGCTCGGGTTGCTGACCCAAGGCCTGCAAAATCAATGAAGAAATACTAGCATTTAGTTGCTTAATGTTCCTTAGTTGCTATCAATTTAGCCAGGCCTCCGAACCAGCAGGTTGCTTATGGGGGGGGGGTGTTGTCCTTGATTCTAAACCCCCTTGCCAGTGCTGCTCAGGCCCAGCAGGGTGGGTCCTCAAGGGTCCCATTCTCATCCTCTTTTGGGAGTTCATGCCGGTCGCACAGTCCCCTGGGAGGCAGATTAGCTGTCCTGTGGTCAGAGCCACTCAGGCCCAGCAGGGTGGGTCCCTGAGGGGCCCATTCTCTTTCTCTTCTGGGAGTCCGCACCAGTCGCACAGTCCCCTGGAAGGCAGATTGTGGAGCTGCAATTCTTACAGCTTCAAGTTAAGATTCATTCTTTGAAAATATGGGAGGGATCTTCTGGATGTTAATGATTTATTTAAACACTATATTGGCAATCATGGTGATGTATTCTCATTTGAGTCTGATTTTCATTAATTCAACTTATTTATTGAATAAAATAAACATGCTTTGTCCAAGTAATATGTGGAATTTTGGAGAAAATGGACATGAATATGAAATTGCATACATGGTAATCTATACTATAAGCATGATAAGTTACATGAAAGACAAGTATATCACATAAAAAGTACATATCTGAAGGACTGACCTAGGCTGTGAATTCAAGAAAGATTTCTCTGAGAATGAATGGAAATTGGTCAAGAAGTTAGAACCAGACTTTATGCAGAAGGAATGGATTTGAGCCTCCTCTTTTCACTAACTCAGACCTAGGGATCATTCAGCTTGAATTTCAGAGCAGATGGAATGTTCCAAAGAATCGTCAGCTTAAAAAATATAAATAAATAGAAGGATCCTGGTAAATACATCTACAAGGAACATTTGCAACTTACGAGGAACACATAATGTCCAAACACTTTAGCAGTCCCAAGGAACTTACAAATGTTATGTTTTTATCCAATTATAAACATTCTTTTTCTCTTCGTTGGAATTTTCAACCACTTTTTCTGCACATAACCTTTCTCAGCCTGACTCAAGTCACTGAATGTTTTCAAAATAGAAATATTTCTGTTATTTGTGCTGTCCTTGGATGAATATCCAATCCTCACCCATCCCCTACAGCCTTCAAAATGCAGAGATAGCATGTGCATGTAAATTCCTGAGCATGCACACACAACCACACATGCAGACACATGTGGAGGGGAGTGACAGGAGGAAGTAAGTAAACTAATGGAATTTAGGACTTGGCTGTGGCGTGGGCTGGTTGTGTTATCCAAACTCCTTACCATGACATTCAAAACACTTTATGCTTTGTAGTCTATTAAATATTACAGCTGAGTTCCTCTTATCATTCTCACTGCGTGTGCCCTCTGTTAGACCACACAGAAAACATGTATTTGTCCCTGGCATTTCCTGCATTCATTCATTTTTTATGTATGATAAAGACATTCATTCCCTGCATTACTCTCCAAAGGCACAAGCATCTATATTCACCCTCTGCCAGGTACACAGCCCTTCTGAGCCCTTACTCAGCCTTCAAATTAATCTCAGCCTCATTCAAAGTAATTTTCTGACCTTGTTTTGTCTCCTACACACTGCATCTGGTACCTGTTCCTCTGCTCATTTCAGACCGGCTAATTACTACATCATTACCTACCTTCATCTCTCAGTAATTTATATAAATACCATGACATGGGCAAATGGACACTCTAGCACCTAGTTTGAAGTTTCATGGGCAAAGAACATTTGATATCAGATTGCTTTTTCTAGGAATCTGTCCAGTCAGGGCCTTAGTTTTTCTACCTGTTGAAATAAAAATAATTTTTCCTTACTAAATTCACATATTTTCATATTAAGTGAGAGAATATATGTATAGTGTTAGCCGAGAATCTGCTGTGTAGTGAGTTTGAGCGAGGGACCAAGTCCATAAGCATATGAGTGCTTACCAAGTCCAGGATCATGAATATAAAAGTACTTTGCCAATAATAAACACTTTATAAGTATGAGCATAAATTTAATAATCATCATGTGATTGTTACACTGTTAAGAAACACATGTGTATACATTTCTGTTTAATTATAATTATGACAATAATACGAATTATCCCTTTTGTGTTTTTAAGGAATAAGAACAAGCGTAAGGAATGCAGAGTTTGCAAACATAGGAGTTCTGAGTAAGACGATAGTACTCTATGCATAACTAGTTATGAATTCCAGGGTCAGAGAATTTAATACATTTTATATCATTGCAAATGTTTGCTCTACTCCCAAGGAAGATTAAAAATAAAAAATTCCTGTTTGGCTCAGGAGCTTCCTTCTCTCCTGGCAGTATGCATCAGACTAAATGTCACAAGAATATTTCAGCATATGTGGGTAAATATTTACACTCATTTTAAGCAGATATTCCAAATTCCTTGTTGTTTTTCAGCAGAGGCCTAAACTTGGTGGTAAAAGTCATGAATAGAAATTTTTCATTCTCACTAAGTGAGAAGGGGATTTTCAAGGATTCTTGCCTCCAGGGTGCTCTATTTTTCTCCTTCCATTCTCTTTGGGTCAAACTGTTGGAAGGAAGAACTGGCCTTCTGCCATGGAACTCTCTACCAAGCCACTTCGAATTATTGCTCCATGGTCCCTGAGAGCCAGTAGAAGATTCAGCTGTGAGCTCAGGAAAAAATGCAAAAAGGCACTACAATAAGAATATTAATATCATAGAAAAATATAAAATACACAATGCTATGGCCTTGGATTTTATAAACTGGACAAATTTATCATATTAAGAGGATTGAGAAATCATGGCCAAAAAAAGTAAAAACTGTACTTGTTTTGAGAGGATGAAGAGAGTAAGAGTAATTAATAGAAGAACTCTGCCAGGTTGATGAGTTGACACCGTACAAAGCATTAAAATCCTGCTTTTGTATATGTGTGCATGCATGCATGTGTGATTACATGTGCATATTCTTCTGGAAATTTACTCCACTCTCAAGAATCCTCCAACAGCAGAGCCTCTAATTTGTGAAAAAATAAATAAATAAACTTCGGCTAATGGAGCAAAAGAAGAAGCTAGGCAAAGCTTCATCTTGTTCCAGCAAGACAAGGAAAGTTTCACTGGCACCATCGTTTTCCCAATCAAAAGGCAGGAAGAGCCAGTATCATAACTGTGTGACTCAGTTCTGGCCAATGGAGTTTGACGGTGTGGAATATTTTCCAGATATCTGACAAAGGTTAACTAGCCTTGGTGATTCCCTGGCTATGAGAAGTATGTTACCAACTGGGCTGAGAACTGGTGGAGGATGGAAGGGAACTTTGTGCAGGCACATTGGAGTTGAAATCTACAGAAGGCCAAGTTATAAATGGAGTACTAAAAGTGCAATCAGAGATAGAACTGATTCCATCATTCTATATTTACTGAGTATACATCATGCCAGTAATACTCCCTAGCACCAAAGATATAAAGATCAGAAGAAGGCGTTCTGTATTCTGCACATTACTACTATCAAGACGAGAATCCAGTATGGAATCCAGTTAAGGAGAAAAGGGAAAGATGCAGAAGTTTTAGTTTACAAGATAATGTGTGCATGTTACACATGGTTTAAGTGAACCATCCTATGCTAAACTGTTATGCAGATAACAAACATTTACTTTGAGAGGAAAGCAAATGAAAATAACTATGGTTATCTATCAGTAGGGGGAGTGATGATTCCTTTATCATTACATATAGGGAAGTCATTTAACTATAGGCAAAAAGACAAATTGTTTCACGTAAATTTTGTTATGGTGTTGCTTGATGATTACATTATGCAAAGTAACAGGTAAGTAAGGAAGCCATATGGATGAGCATATAGAAAATCTTTAAACTTGGATAAATACAGATTTTGAATTTACCCTCAAAACAATGGAAAAGCCAATAGTGAATTCTGGAGAATAAAAATTCATAATCAGCTCTCCAGTGAGTGACGTAATGTGGCAAATCACACTGCATGTATTGACACAAGGAGAGGAGCTAGGCACTGAAGTGAACAAATTCATAAACCTGCATCACACACAGGTGATCAGAGGATCATTAAAATAGAAGCTTAACCCAAAGAGTGAATTCTGATGTAAACTCTGAACCTTAGTTAATAATTATGTATCAGAATTTGTTTATTGATTACAATAAATATTACCACATAAGACAGAAATATTAATATAGTAAAAAGCTTTCAGAAAGAAAGGGATATATGGAAGATTTCTGTATTTTTCAAATTTTGTAAACCTAAAGTTACTCTCTAAAAAACTTCATTTTATACAATCTGCTTTTTAAAAAATGTCTCAACTATCCTCTACCTGGTCAATTCCTCTTTATTTTTCAGGATCTCAGTTTATACACAGAGCATGTGTGTATGAAATCTCCCTGTCACTCTTAAAGTCTGAATCCTTCTGGATGTACGGTCTCAACCATCCTGAACTCATATTTGATTCCATTATTATAAGTCTAATGACTACTGTTATTATGCTATGATGTAAATGAAAAATATGCTATTTTACTAAAATGAAGTTACGGTTCTTCTTATAGCAATTAATATTCTTTACCTTAACTAACACATGTTTTCAAAAATAACAAACAATTTACAAATCAGAATCTTGTTTTTCTTATTCACCCTTAAAGTCTATGGCTTTAAACTGATTCACAGAAGGTATGAATAAATACTGGTTAATTAACATGATCTCATTACAAATCCTTTTCAGACATGAGAACACGTTTAGCAATGTTGGTTTGAAAATAGACCTTGGTTGGAATATAAACTCTTTCATTTTTGCCTTGTGATGCTGTTTCATTTATTTTGTATCTTTAAATCTTTTTTTCTGCTCTATACATTGGAAATAAAAATAATTCCTTATTACAGGGTCATTATCAGAAGAATATATGATATTAAATACTCTTTGTCCAGGTTCACTAAAAAGTGGAGCTTGATGCAAGGACTAAGTGTTAATACTTAATCTAGCAGATGCAATCCCAAGATAGCAAGAAAGTGAGGAAAGAAATGTGAGTGTTGACAGAAATCTGAGTGGTGACAGAAACGTGAGAGGGTGGACAGAAGCGTAAAGTGCCACATTATCATGCTGTCTTCTATTTTATGACGAACAACAGAGTCACAGCTGAATTGTGAGAGGTGGACCCACTTGGTTGTATGAGCCATTTCCAGGCAGAGAGTATAGAAAAGCCACACCTCAGAAGAATCTGAGTAACAGAGGAAAGAACGTGGGTTTGTTCCTCCAGCATCTATTTTCCACAGTTAAGGCTCTATCTTTATGGACCGCTGCATCTCTGCTACAGTTACCAGAAAACCCAATTTCCCATGCCACTCCATTCCACATACTGTTAATTTTCTGCTGTATGGAAAAAGCAAGGAAAACCTGAAATTTAGGTCATAGAGTGAATCAGTTTGGCATATATCTACATCTATGTCTATATCTATATCTATGTCTATATTTATATCTATATCATCTACATTTACATCTATGTCTGTTTCTATATCTATACCATCACGTAAGATATATAAGTCATTATTATGGGGCTTGGTTAATGTGACTATGGAAGTCAAAATGTCCCATCATCTGCCATCTACAAACTGGAGAGCCAGGAAAGCAACAAGCATAATTCAATCTAAGTTCGAAGGCCTGAGAACCAGGGGCACCAATGGTGCTATTCCCTGTCTATGTCTGAAAGCTGGAGAGCCAATGTGTGGAGATTCACGCTGGTTTAAATTCTGGAATACAATGGCTAATGAATCAACAGCTGTGATATTCAAGGGCAGGAGAAATAGATGTTTTAGTTGAAGAAGAAAAAGGAAGTTCACTGTTCGTTCTTTTCATTCTATTAGAACTCTGTTGAGTTGGAGATGCCTATCCACGTAAGGGTGATCTTTAGCTAGTCTACTTAATTCAAATCCAATGCCATCACAGCGTACCCAAGAATAATACTTTATCAACTCTTTGTACCTCTTTAGCTCAGTCAAACTGACAGATAAAATTAATGACCACCATCTTTAAGGCAAGTTTGTTGATGTCTTGAGGAGCTATAGATGACACCACTAGCTGAGATCCAGGAGAGTGTGGCACTGAGAGGGTTGCAAGTGGAGTACAGCTTTCAGGAACTTAGCAGAGTGTCTGGCACATGAAGCAATAAATATTAAATCTCAATTGTTTTTCTATTATGCAGTTAAGAACTCTCTTCATGATCATGGCCCTTCTGCTAGAGAAAATAGATTGAAAAAAGAAAAATGATACTCTCAGCAAATCTCAAAAGAGAAAACAAAGCATATCTGGATAATAAGTTGGATCTTTATAAGAACTGCATGAGAAAATCTATATACACTAAAGAGTGTGGTGTATGACATAAAGAAATAACTGCACAAGCACTGAGTTTTATTTGAAATATTTGTTGAATGAATGGATAAATGAACAACTAAAGTTCATCTTTGGAAAGATCATAATTTTAGAATAGTATTAGAGTTGGAAGAGATCTTAGACATGGGGGATTCTAAATTCCTCTTTTTACAGAAAATGACACTGAAGCTCCTTGAAGCAAAGTAACTCTTTTAAGGTGCAACAATAAGCTAATGGTCTTTATGCAATATGAATTTCTTAATGACTTCTTCCAATTTACTATTAATAATATTCTGATAATACAAAGAAATCTAATAATTATAATAATAAATTCTATCATTTATTTAGTGCATAAAAGCTGCCAACTCCTTTACACTTGATTAAAGTATTTACTATTTCACTTCCACAGGTAGACAAAGTGGTTTCAAGTGGCCAAGGGTTTTTTCCAGGTATTGAAAGGTAGAATCAGAAATGAAACAGGTCTTGCTGTATCTGAAGCTCTTAATATTTATCATCGTGTTACATAACCTGTGGTGCTTGAAAATGAATATGCCCTCACGTCATGGTGCAAGATTCATGTGAAGGTGCAAGATTCATGGAAGCCTCAAAACATATGACAAGAAACAGGGGCACAGAGAGAAAGTGAGCAGAATGAGCTATGGACCAGCAGAAAATTTAAAACCTAGTTTCCTCTTTCCCTCCATCTTCTGAGCTTGCCATTTTTACAAGAAAAAGTCCCTTGTGGGAGAGACTCACTCAACTCTAGATACTTTTCCAAGGCATTCTTGGAGCTGAGGCTAGCATATCCAATTTGGCAGCATGAAGTGTGATTTTAATTAGGCCATTTACCCTTGGGGCCTGGGGGCTCTGCTGGCTGGACTTCATAAAGGAGTCTGTGGGTGGGCAGTGCACTGGGAACTCCAAGGTGAGGAGCATTCAGAACAAGCCTCCCAGAGGGTCTTGGCTGTCATTTTGTGAAATTTCCCCTAGTCCTTCCTTCTCTTAAAGTAATTGGAAATTGCTGCACCCAGGGAGAGGGATGTAGCCTCCTTTGGATAGGAAAGGGCTTTGGAGCTTTTGGACCAGAGCCAGCTAATATTCAGGGCATTTGTTTTCCAGCCACAAAACCTCTGTGTGGCTCAGTCACTCAATTCAGACAGGTATCCACCTTCACCCCTCCTTGGAATCTCTGTTTTTGCTACTACTCAATTGAAAAGTTCATGTTCCTCCTATCCATGAAATAAGGTGGTCCCAACTTTCTCTCCTCCAGCATGTCTTGTGATTTAAAGCATTTAACTCCTACACTGGAGAACCATACAGAGATATATTATTGGCTGCTGACAATGTCTCTTCCATGCTGGGGAAAACCAGTGTTGTGCAGCTGGGTTTGTGGGTGGGCCCAGCCACTCAGGTGGGGCTGACCAAAAGCTTCCCCAAGGATAGAAATCAAGTAGCATTCAGAGAACCTGAGACTTGAAAGTGAATTCAAGGGTCACCTCTCACAAGTCTCCCCTGCTTCATTATCTCCCTTTGCAAGCTGTACGTTCCCCCTCATTTTGAGATAAGGTGAAGGAATTTCTAAAACGCAAATCTAATCACATCATGTTTCTTCTGCTTGGAAGCGTTCTGATGGATACCCACTATTTGTAGATTAAAGACCTTACTACTGTGTCAAATTTTCTTTAAGGTCTAGTCACATATCTATCTCCAGCTTTGTTTCCTTTTCTTCCAGCCTGTCCTCCTAAGGCTCCCAAACTAAACCAGACTTCGCTTTTTGCTACCCGTCATTGCTTCTAAGTGCAGAAACTTCTGAAGCTGCTCTGTACTACTGGGCTGCTCTGCCTCTTCATCTCCACCCTTGTTTTGCTATTGCTTGACTGATTAATGCTTGTTTCTAATGTTTCAGGTGAGAAATTACCTTTCTGAAAAGCCTTGCTTCTCATGCCATTGATCATTGACAAAACTGGAATATCCAACTTGTCCTCCCACACCAGTATCTTTGAATCTTTGCTAAATGGTAATTGTCTGCTTAATCTTTCTTCCCCTATTAAACTGTAAGTTCCATGAAACTAAAGACAAGGTTTGTGTTTTGTTTATCATTATGTCTCGAACTCAGTGTTGGAATAGCGTAGGCATGCAATGAATATTTGTTGAATTAAATGAGACCCCAGAGATCATCCTGTTAAACTTGTAATGATCATTATCATTTCCTGGGGATTCACAATACTTCCCATGAAAACATTCAAAATCAGGAGGATTGGTGAAGATTTTGCTAATAATTTGCAAGTAGACAGAACTATCAATACTAAATACTAGGTTTCTGGAACAATTTTTGGTAAACATTGAGCTATGGTCTTATTTTCATATATTCCCATTAGGTATGGCAGGAACAAGTATAGAGGTGTTGTAGGCATATAGTCATATTTACATAGCTGTTCAAAGAATACAAATGAGCACATTAATTTGATTCAGTTCATTGGTTCATGTTATGCAACTAAGGATTTAGAACATCAGAATATTTGTAGAGATGAGCTTACACATATACAGTAGTTCATGAAACTTAGCCAAGAGGAAGTTAATTGCCCTTCTGTGCTTTTTTAAAAAGAAGATTTTGACCTGAGACTAGACAATTATTCATCAAGTTTAAAAACAAAAGGACAGAAGAATCTAGCTAGAAGAGAAAATGTATGTAGCTAAACAGAACAATAAGAATAACTGGAAGGCAGGAATTACTCAGAAACAAATTTCATAAACGTGACCTTTCCTTTCTGTGTACCATCCTATGCATTGCGGAGCATAGACAGACTCCTAAATGCCCTAGGTAAGTGTAAGTTTGGATGCCTAGGTCTGTATCCATGTTCTCATGTAGATGGTTCAGAATTAAAGGCCTCATGTAAGAAGTTCTAACTACCAGAAACCATGCTAACTTTGGCTTCTGTTTTAATCAGAGATTTTTAGAGAAATAGAGTTAATATGAGATAGATAGATAAATGGATAGTCTCTCTTACATTTCTGTCATTGCTGAGACAAAATACTTGGCATCTAAAGTTAAGGGAAGGAAAGGTTTATTTAGCTCATAGTTGGTAGAGGTTTAGTCCATAATCAGCTGGTTCCAAGGCAGGGTGGTGTGACAGTGGGACAACAGTGCATGGTGGCAGAAAACAACCAAAGCAATAAGAACAAAAAGGGCAGAGCAAGCCTCTTTTCCTCCCTTATGTTGCATACAAGCTATCCTAGGCTGGGCATAGCACTCACACCACTAATCCCAGCAATAAACAATGAACCAATCATCAACTCTAGATTCAGCTTCCTCTGAAAATCCTGGCTCACTTGACCACATGAGGCTTTGGGGGACATCCAGACACAAACCATAACAGATAGATAGATTTATTATTGGAACTGGCTCACACAATCATAGAGGATGGAAGCTCAATGATTTTCCATCTGCAAACTAGAAAGCCATAGAGGCTGGTAACATGATTTATTTTAGAACCAAGAAGTCAGTAATGTAGTTTCAAGGGTTGAGGGACAAGAACTCAAAGACAAAGGTAAAAGTTTTGAACTCACAGACCAAAGACCCTGAAGCTCTAATAATGAAGGGTAGGAAGAAAAAGGCTCACTGTCCCAGGCAAAGAGAACAAGACATTTCCCTTCCTTTAATATCTGTTCCATCTGGCTCCCCAACTAGCTGAATTGTGCCTGTCACACTGAGCATAGATCTTCCTCACTCAATCTGATTCAAATGCCAGTCTCCTCCAGAAACTGCCTTACAGACACACCTTGAATTGTGTAATTATTTTCTGCAAATGCTAAACTCAGTTTCCTCTTTCAGCAGAGAAAGAGGGGTTTAGTTTCTACCAAGCATTGAGAATAATCAGTGCTTCATCAGTTATCTAGCTATCCCTTAATTCCATCAAGTTGATGCTCAAGTGCAGCCATCACATCTTCCAAGCTCAAAGGATGACCACACCCAGTGTATTTCTCACATGCTTCTTTTCTGATATGAGTTTTTTTATCAGACAAAAGAATTAAATTGGCAGAGATTCCCTTATTTTTCTTTGCTTAGGCACTATTCATAGTACTACTTAGAAGAAATTAATAATAGTCTCCCATGAAGATATTAGACACCACTCGTATTTTTTAGTGTATTTGCCCCTTAGTATATTCATGGGAGAATAGTTCCAGGACATCCTATAGACAACAAAATGAATAAAAGCTCAGATCTTTTATATAAAATGGCATTATATTTCAATATAACCTATGCACATCCTTTCATAAACTTTTCTCTTTGCATGTAGGGGTTTGAGATTTAAGCCCATGGCCGTAAGCATGCTGTATAAGCACTTTATTACAGAACTATGACCCTAAACCTTCCATAGGCTTTAAATAAACTCTAGATTATTTCTAATACCTAACACAATGTAAATACCTTATAAATAACTGCAATACTATATTTTGTATAGAGTATTGAGATGGAAAAAGTGTACATATTCAGTAGAGATGCAATTTTTGGCAATATGTTTGATGTGCAGTTGGTTAAATCCACAGATGTAGAACTCACAGATACATAGGGCCAACTATGCCATTGTTTATTAAATGAAGGACTTGTAGTCCTCTGAAAAGTAATCAGATTTCGTTATATGCCAGAAAGTTCCCTACATACAATGTTCATGGAAGTGGTACACACAAGAGCATTATATGCAAGGCTCCAAGGCAAGAGAGAAGCCAGTGGTAAGAAGCAAAAAGAAGGAAGACTCCACTAAAAATGTACAAGAGCTTACTATGAAGAGATCTGTCAGCACATAAAGACTTCGGACTCAACTGTCAATAAAAGTATTTTGATGCTTTAAAGAACAATGCCATGATCAAACATTCATTTTATTTTCTTTTTTTGTCCCCATCACATTCACAATAACACTGATTTTATGTGTCTTATCTCCTTTGCCCATTACCCAGAAATACTTCGTTTTCTAACTTTTATGCTGTGTTTCATTACTTGAGGTCAGTTTCCTCAAGTCTGCTTGACTGTGACATCGTTTCTACCAATGTCACTTTTTCTTTCAATGCAGATATCAATGATGGTTGCATTCTTCACATTAATTTAATTCCTGTCTTTGCAACCTTGCTGTTTTCATTTACTTATCTATTTCATGTTTTATTGAGTCTTGAGTTCTTAAAGTTTTTGAGCACTTATATGATAAAAAGTGAAGTTCACATTTTAGAGTAAACTGTCAATATTTATAGCAAATTGTCTACTAGCAAATACCACTTCATCTGGTAAGACTTTGAAGGATACTCTTCAATTGTTTTTCTTTTGCAAGATTCCTTTTATTCTGTCTGTATTGTAATAGTCTGGATCCTATGCTGAATTCTCTTGTTATACAATCCCCATTAAATAAAATGAATTGTTCCTGTATCAATTTTTGTGAAGAATTAGTGATTGTGGGAGAAAAGTGGCAGAGAATGGGAACCCACTAACCCACATTCTGTCTCTCTCTAATATATATATGAGACTATACATACATTATATACATATGTATATATATATATATATATATATATATATATATATATAATCTGTGTGTGTAGAAAGAATAAAAAGTGAGAAACAGAACCATAAGTGTGTCAGTTCATCTTAGTTTTCAGCTTGCCTGAATTAAGAGAGGCGACAAGATCTTGGGGTTATATTCAACTGTGAAGTAAAGGTGGTGTTAGGAGTTAGGAACCAGTTGCAAATAGAACACTAGGGTTATGCCTTTGGCACTGTTGCACTGTGTTCTGCTTCCCAACTGCCATGAAATGAACAGATTTGATCCAGAACTCTCTTCTGCCATGATATTCCATGGACTGAAACCTCTGAAACCACAAGCCAAAATAAACTTCTGCTCCTTTAAATTGTGGGTATCGGATATTTTGCTTTAGTAATGGGTAAGGTCACTAATAGAATAAAGTTTATGTTCCTCTTTCTAGTTTTCACTGAATTCTGCTGGTATTATGGAGAGGAATAGGCCCAAGGATATATTTATTTTTCCTTCTAGAAAGTCACAGATGAAACAACTGGTTTTGAAAAGCTTATCTATCTACATTAAATAGGTTCAAGGAAGGTAAGAGATGAGGAGAGGAAACTGGTAAGAGGATATTAAAAAAAAGGATATATAAAAAAGAATTAGGTGATATTTTCAAAACCAGATTTATATTTCTCCATCCATATATTTCAAAGCATCCAGACAAATCACCAAGTAAAAAACAGTGAATGTTCACTGAAATTATACAGGAATTCGTATTTAATTTCAATTAATTGAAACCTTGTCCAGGATTAGTTAATTTCCATTTTTTGGAAGCAGCATGGTCACACCTGGAGGGATTTGTGTCCTAAGTTTTAGTTGGAACGTTGTCATGAGACACTTTATAGCTATTTTCTATAAGCCCCTTAATGATATGGAAGCAATCAACCTGATTAAGTCACCTCATGGTAAACATCTGTTTCCACATTTTAATTTGTAATAATAATGATAATACTTGATGGGAACTCCTTGGGAATAGTGAATAAGTGTTGAATATGCACTCCGCAAACCTGATTTGGTCTAGACGCTTCCCAAGGCAACACTCAGTTTCTCTTTCCCTTTCTTGTTTGCAAAGAGAGTCTGCTCTCGACTAGGCTCTCCTCTTGGTCTTCCCATTATAATTTTTGCTTCCTTACAATATTTCTCACAGTGCTGCATAATGCCCAGCTTATGTGACTGTGATGACATTAAGTTAGGGACTGTGCCATTTTAAATCCTCATCACTGTCAATACCAACATGCAATAGGTTTTCAGAATATTTTGATGATGAAAATAATTAATTCCTAATTCCAAGTCTTATCCTTTATATAAGATAGGTAAATATCACTCTCTACCCCTTTTCTTTGCAATATAAGGGTTAAACAAGATCATATACTCAGCCTTTGGGTCCTTGGGTTGAACAGAGAGGTTTATCGGCAACATCAACAGTCCACTTATGCCCATATTTGGAAGAATATGTCTCTCAGACATATGGTCTTCTATGAGCAAGAGTCACAAGCAATCACTTTTTGGTGAGTCATAAATGTCTTCAGCATCAGCCAATTTCAAAAGAAAAGGAGAGAATAGCTTTAATTCTTGAAATAATACATTTCATTAGAGAAGAAACATTTGTGAAGCCCAATTCAGCATTTTAGGGAAATACAAACTCTACACATGTGTAAAATAAAGTAAAATTGCTTTCTTATTTAACAGCTAGATTGTTTTTTGCTCCTTTTAAAGTGTACTTTGTTACTTAGTAAGCCTTTTATTTTTATTTGGGAAATTGAATAGCTGTAACTAACCCAGTGGAATAGTGCTTTGTAAATGTTGGCCTCTTGCAAATCAATTTCACTTCCTGCTCTCTAGTGGTACTATAGCTCATCCTAGCAAGACAGTCTGTTGGCAATTGTGTCCTGAACTCCTGCAGGGTTCTTAGCAGCAGTTAAGTGATGGATGGTCAGAAAGTTGATGACTGAGGATAGGGAAAGGGAATGTCTACTGTGAGTATAGTCACCATTTTATTGAAACTGGCAGAAGAACCACTGTCATTCTTGAAGTCCAAAAATTCTTTTATGAAAGCCAGAATTTTTGTAAACTAAACTCTTCTTGTAACCATACTAACCCTATTAGCTAAACTAAAATTCCAGTTTGGAATTCTACCCTTTGTCTATTATACTGAACAAATTAGCTGTATTTTGGCAAAGACTTACTATGGACTGAGCACATTGCACGTTATTATCAGTTAATTCTTATCTTAAAATAAATGCTTGGGGCAAATTCAGTCTATTCTAAGAAAAATCAGAAGTATCTCACTTGGTTGATAGATTTATTCAAATTTTCTTTAATTATTTTTAAGTTATCAAGGCACTAGGTTGCAGATATTTTAAAAGATCGAAGTCAATTAAAAAGAAAAGTAATTCTTTTCTGCAATTTAGATTATTCTTTGAATGGCAGTCACTTTTTTAACTCTCCTGCCTTTATTTTATGGTATAATATATTCTTTTTATTTCTTACATACAGGAAATAGAAATTAGATTTTCATACACCCACCTTCTAATCATGATATCGTAAGTATAATTATGCCACATTTTCTGGCTTAAATACTTAAAACACTCTAATGGGGTCCCTGGCATTCTCGTATTAAGTATCTTGCCACTGCACCAATATTCATGATTATTTGGATGAAGTTGAATGCATTACTTAAATAGCTATAGCTCTGCAAATTCTGTGTGTAAGTGCTACTATTTGACCCATGCCCCTCTGGAATTCAAGTGTTTCCAATGGGATAATAGTGAGATCTGGGGCTTTGGGGGGGGGGGTAATTAGGCCACTAGGAATCCTACCTTGTGAATGGGATCAAGGCCTTTCATAAAGAGGTTTGCTGCAGGTTTGCTGCAGTCTCTTGTCCTTCTCCTTCACACCAAGTGAGGACACAGCGTTCCTCTCTCCAAGGGATTCAGCCTTCACTAGATAATCAAAACTCCCAGAGCTTTTGTCTTAGACTTCCCAGTCTCCAAAACATTGAGAAATAAATTTCTGTTCATTATTTATAAATCACCCAATCTCAAATATGTTTAGAGAGCACTACAAACAGGCAAAGATACTAAGTCAGCAATTTTTATAGTGTAGCTGTATCTTTGTTGTGATATAGTCGCTTCATATTTTCTTTATAGTGCTAATAACTGGTTCATTTTAAGATTCGCTTTATTTTCAAGTGCATACAGATATTCAGAAAGCTATTTCTTATGAGGATTTGCCTCATACAGCAGTTTGAAAAGCACCTCATCAACATTTTGCAAGCTGAAGACTCAGAAAACCTGGTCATGTACGTAGTCCCAGTTGCAGTCTGAAGATCTGGGAACCAGAAGAGTATATCAGCTTCAGCAAAACCTGAGGAGTATGAGTGTCAACATCTAAAGGCAAAAGATAATAGTTGTCCCAGCTCAAGCAGACAGCAAATTTCTTTTTTTCTGACTTTTTGCTCAATCAGATCATAGAGGAATGGATGAAGTCCATTCACATGTACTCAGCCTACCACTTCCAGTGCTAGTCACTTCTGGAAACACCTTCAGATACATACTCAGAAATGTTTTGCTGCCTCTGTGGATATTCTTTAATCAAATTAAGTTAGTACACAAAATTAAGCATTATACCTTCATTTGGAGAACACTCTGAAGAACTCTTCTTTCACTATGATTACAACCAGCAGTTTTTCCATTAGTTTTAATTTTTTAAAAAACTTGAGTCTATCTCATCTAGCATCACATGTCTTCTAGTTCCTATTTGGATTCATTTTCCCTAAGCTTTTACTTTATATGTTAACCTGGGGTTTTCATTTCCATAATCCCCATGATTCACTTTTTCTCTTTTGTCTTGCATTAGAACTCAAGTTTTCTTGAGTTTTTGTTTGTCTATTTAATGGTTTATTTCCTCCTTTTTGAGAATGTCCTCTGATATATTGCTGAATCCCTGGCCCATATTTTTCAGAATAAAGATACATGAGGTTCCTCTTCAAGACTATGTACCTAAACAAATATATCTTCTTAACAAATGACATATATGGACCTTTTTCATATAAATCTTCAAGTGTCAAATTAGTTTACATCAGAATTTTTAAAGCATTATACAACTCTATTCTAATTCTCAGTGATGTTGAGAAAAAATGTTCTAATGGCATGCTATTTCCATGTACTTTGTATATGTGCTTTCACACAACCCCCCCCCCCTTTTTTTTTTTTTTTACAAATTATTCCTGTAATTTTTGGGGTTATCTTGTCTTTATTTCTAGCATCCTGGAGGTTCACAATGATGCTCTTTGTTGTGGGCTTCTTTTGATTAAAAGCAGGAATCTGTCAACATATTCTGTGAGAAGCCAGATTGTAAATATACGTTTTGCAGGCCATGAGTCTCCTACCTTAATTATTTAGCGCTATCAATGTAAAGTAACCACAGATAATATTAAATAAATGGACATTGCTGTGTTTCAATAAATCTTTATTTACAAAAATGAGTTACAGTGGCATTTAATGTATGTATCATAGCTTGCCACCTCTGATCTATCATGTAGACAAGTTGAACACTTGAAACATGAAAATAATCAGAATAGCATCATTTGCCATGTTCTTTGATTTATTCTTTCTTCTTACTATTCTGCCCTTTATTTCCTCAACTCTAATTAAACAGACTATATTCTTAAATTGAATTCATTTGTCTTCTTTTTTGTTGTTGTTTTTAATTTTTATTTATTTATTTTATTTTTTTAGTGCCAGAGATCAAACTCGCAACCTCGCACCTGCCAGGCAGGCGCTTAAGCCACTGAGCTAAATCCCCGGCACTCTTCTCTTTTTTAAAAAATGTTATCTTTTTTTCTTATTTATTCAAACACATTTCATTAGTCAAGGTTCTGCAGAGAAATGGAATACCTACAGTAGGATGCATGTATGAAATTAAGTAGTTCTACTCTATCTGTCTGTCTATCCACCTAGGCATTCTTCCATCCATCTATCTATCTTCCAGATCTGCAGTGCATGACAGCAGGCTTCAGATTCAGAATGGTTAACAGTGAGGCTTCATTTCAAAGGCAGGCAGACAGAGACCTAGGAGCAGCTTCCCATGCAATGACTTCTAAATGTAATGTGCTGGAGACTTTTTGTACTAAGGGATAGTGTTTTCAATTTATTCAGACTACTAATGGACTGAATAAAGCCCACCTGGATTATAGAGAAGCATGTTAATCTCATACAAAAAGCACCTTCTCAGAAATATCCAGAGTAGTGATTGACCAAATCTATGGGCATTTTGTTGTCTAAGTGACACATAAAATTAACCAACACATATTTCTTCTACACACTTTAGTATGTATATATATTTGATTTTCTGTAGTTCATTATCATCTTGATATTTTTCTAAGATCCTATGCTTTATTAATTTTTATTATACATTTGTTGATATATAATAATACAGTGTCTTTAGAGGAAGATATTAGTTTTATTTGGTTTAGTTTTCTTTTCTTTTCTTGTAGTCTTACATTATTTTTTTTTTTGAGTTCCTGTCTTCGATGTGTATCGATTTCTGCATTTCATGTTACAGAATGTACTCGTGTACACCTATCCATTCTGGATATGCAAACATATCTATTCATTCACTTGTAAGATTTAAGGTAATAAAAAAACTAGTATTTCAGTTCATGTGGGTGGGATTTTCTGAGTGAACCTCACCAAGTGATGTTAACATGAGGACCAGACCTTATTTCTGGCAATTCCCTTAAACACCCATATCTGTACAATTTAATCAACTCTCTTAGGAAAAACTCTTCCATTCTCCTTGCGTGGGCCATATAAACCCAACTACCCTCTTGAAGAAAGACAAATTGTAGAAAATGGATCTTGGAAATCTTCCCTTTGGGGTTGCAGATTTTTATTTAACATTTTTTTTTGTATATATCTTATTCCCATGTTAGCTTTACCCTAGGTTCCTGGATTCAAAGCATTTTGACTCCATTTCTTCAGAGTAAAACTCTTCCACATCTTTTCTGCATAATTAGGGAGCAGCAGCACCTGGCATTTTGACCAAAAGAAGGTATGTAGCATTATAAAAGTTCTTTATTAGTATACTTAACAAAATCTTCCCTCTTCTGCCTTCTCATTCTTACCTTGTGGCATACCTGGTGACTTTCTAGAGCATTTCTGAAGTTTTGTGGGATGAGTTATAATTCTTTCTTGCTTCATTCTCTTTAGGTATTTAGATTTTAGAATCCTCTCCACTAACAATGTGGTTTTCTTTTATCCATTTGCTTCCTATGTTCTCAGAATTCATTGACTTGTCTCATCTTGTTACTTAAAACTTTTCTTATTTGGTCTGGGTATTTCTGCATTTGTACAATATTTATCCTGTATAGTCATGATAATGGCTTTTCAAAGTGCCCAGGGAAATATGTATGCTCTTAATATACCATGTTTAATTGTAAAGAAAAAAAAAGCAAAATTTCTTTCCTACCAAAATTCCATATAGTTTTATATACATCATATATAGAACAAGAAACAGACGTATCGTGTTTCCCTTCTTGAATCTTTAGTATAGTAAAAATATAATTAACAAATAAATAAATATGCAATATAATTCTAAGTAGTCATAATTGTTATTGAAAGAGACAAAGTAAGCTAAGGAATAACAGTGAAACTAATGGCAGTTTACTGAAATCTATTGAAACAGGAAATCAGGTGGCCTTCTCCTAAGGAGATGATATTTAAACAAACACCCAAATTCTGTAAATAAATACAGAAAGTGTGGCAATAAAAGAATCAACATATACAGAGATCCTGTAGCCAGACTGAACTTCTTCCTCAAAACAGAAGAAAGACCACTGGGATTGAAATGTAGGGAGTAATTTAGATATAACCATAAGGACAAAAAAAAAGTGGGTTAAAGACACATCATTTAGTGCCTTCAAGAGTACTTATCTACAACAAATACTGCTAACAGGATATACAAGATGAGGATCATGATTTTGCCAAGATGAATCTGTGCTACCAATGACAACAACCCAATCTATGGAGCTGTAGTGACAAAGTCTAGATGGAGTGTACTTGAGAGAGAATGGAAGGTGAGGAAGTGCAAGGAGTAAACATAAATCACCTTTTGAGATTTTCTTTAAGGACAAGGAGGAAAATTAGATGATGATTGAAAAAAAAAGACAAGTTATCAAAGCAGGTGGCACAGGTTAACTTATCAGGATGCAGACTTTGAAAGGGAGAAGAGCATGCAGAAAATTTATAGGGTTGTGTTTTGATCATAGTTTTCATGAAAGATAAGGGAAGACTGAATAGAGAAACAACCATGGGTAAAAGAAAAAATCATAAGGGAAATTTACAAGCATCTATGCAACGAAACCAAGCATACGCAAACCTGCAGATGAAACAGAAGCAGTTTTAAGAGGAAAGTTTACAGAAGTAAATGTCTACATCAAAAAAGAAGAAAGATCTCAAATGAATAGCTTAAGATTTCAACTCAAAAAACTAGAAGAAGAACAGATTAAGCACAAAGCTAGAAGGAGGGAAATAACACTGAGCAGAAAAAAAAGTAAATCAGAGAACAGAAAATGTATAGAAAAATAACAACAAAACTAAGAGCTTGAAAAATAAATGAAAACAGATCTGCAATCCAGGTGAACTTCACAGGATGGCCCACAGACCAAAGGGAGTGCCAGCAACACAGTAGGGTCCTGACTAGAGCACACAGGAAGGGCAGGTGGGACTAATGGCATGGAAAAGTCTTAAGCAACAATAACAATATGAGTCAACAGGTGGTAAGTTAGGTGAACCAGCATTGTGCTTGGGGTCAAAGACACACAGAAGAAAAGCAGGTGAGTGGAGCTGCCACTATTCTCTCTCTCTCTCTTTTTCTTTCTTTCTCTTCTCCCTCTCTCTCTCTCTCTCTCTCTCTCTCTCTCTCTCTCTCTCTCTCTCTCTCTCTCTTCCTCTTTTCTAAATGGTTGGGGAAAACTCCAGCCCCAGAAAACTAATTTCATCCCCAAACTCAGAGACCAAGTTCAGATAATCCCTTCCTAACTTCTTCATTCTTTCTCTTCTGCCCTCTTCTCTAGTTTCACAAAGCTTGGGTTATCATCCTTTGTCCTCCAGCCTTGCTTCTACTTTCTTTTCAGTTATCTTTGTTTAATCCACTATTGTTCTTAAATTTCCCCACCATAGGGGAAACATTTTACCACTCTACCAAGGAGAAACACTTTGCATACCAGCTCACAACTTACGATCAGTT
This sequence comes from Dasyprocta punctata, assembly GCA_004363535.1. NCBI lineage: Eukaryota > Metazoa > Chordata > Mammalia > Rodentia > Dasyproctidae > Dasyprocta > Dasyprocta punctata. The sequence goes on from RJWM01000736.1 coordinate 169,114, forward strand.
CTGTTATATAATTGTAGATTTTACTCCTATGGTTTAAGGTACAAAATTAATAGTTACCACAGTTTGCCAGCTTCCAAATTGTGCTTGATGTTATTGTTACTATTAATTTGACTACTGTAGCTAGGATGTCATTTCTGTTGTAACCAGTTGTTCTCTCTTCTGTAATAATACTGGAAAGAACTGGGGTAATAACCTCACAAGAGTCCAGCATCAAAGAACTGAGACCTGAGCCAAACAGACACCAATATCTCACTCTTAATTAATTCACTGGAAAGGTAGGATCTTGGGACACACATAAACCAAGAATCTCCCACACAGAAGAACAGACTTGCCCTAGAGAGGACTTTATGTTAGTAATATAGTTATCTACTATGAAAACTTGCAAGGATCAACATAGAAAACAAAACAAAAATTTTTGAAATAGAAAATGGCGAGATTCAGAAGCAAAATTAAATCTTAGATCTCCAACTCACCCAGAACAAGACCAAGAGACAATGATCTCAGGAAAATGGAAGACACATACCTGAAATTTCTGAAATGATAGTAACCAAAGTAAAGAAAGAAATCCATGAGGCTATAGAAGAAATCCGATCAGAAGTAATCTCTCAGGTAAGAAAAAAAAAAAAGGAAATGAATGCCTGGAAAGGACTTGAGATTTTCATGACTCATCTAACAATACTGCTGATTAACTAAGAACCTTAGTAAGAGTTTGAAGGGAAGCTTCATTTATTCTACTTCAGATCACTAAGTTTTTTCTCATAACTAAAGTGAGTTTAAACATCTCCTTAAATGCTAAATCTTTAAAAATTTTAGCCATTTTATCCTAGAGGGCAGGCCACCTGGAAGACAGTGAGTTCACACTCTGCTCCACTCCATTACATCCTGGTGGGTAGGCCAGCTGGAAGACAGTGAATTCGTGATTTGGGCTTCCTCCGTTGTATCCCAGAGAATGGGCTGGCTAGAATACAGTTAATTCATGGTCCCAGCCTCCCCCATTACTCTCTAGATGGTGGGGCCAGTTGAAGTGTGTAAGACCAACAGGAACCCTAAGACCCAGGACAACACCCCAGCACAGAGATGCACACACACCTTTGGAGGGTGCAGTAAACAGTGAGACACGGAAGTGTTTGAAGCAGCAGTAAGGAGACAGCAGTTGGACTCTGGAAAACAGCACCAACAGAAGACCAGCCCCAGGTCCCACACCCAGAGGCCAAGATCAGCTCCATACCCAACCCATCTCTGTGATGTAACATGGACATTATCACAGAAATGTAAACACCAGAAGAAAGTAAGTTCTTGGGATAACTATAAAGAACCAACTACATCTGGAGAACATCCCTGGGGAATGGATATCTCCTTTCCTCCTTACAAAAGACCTCAATGCTAGTGGCAGAGCTATATATCATGGGACAGTGTTGGGCATCAACATAGAAGACAAAATAAAAGAAAAAAGAGAAGATAGTGGCAAGATGCAGAGGTGGGGTGCAACCTTGGACCCCCTTGCCCTCCCAGGACAGGTCTGGAACTCAATGAGATGGATGAAGTTGAAAGTCAAACACTTAAACATTCTGAAATGATGACAACAGAAGTGAAAAATAAGTGGAAAAGGCTGCAGTGAAATTGCTCTCTCAGGTACAATAATAAAGGTTGCTAAAAATAAAAGGTATTAGAGAAGACACAAATAAAAGAATAGATGAGCTTGGAAAAAGATGGAAATAAAATATGTCCACCATAGGTGAAAAATAGAATCCATGAAACAGATCCAAACAGAGGTCCAGGGGATTAAAATCTGCATTGAAAGTGTGCACAACAGATTGAACAAAGGAAAGGATAGAGTTTCAGATCTTAAAGACAGAACTGAAGCTAGTGATCATGAGAAGAATGACGTCTCAAAAACAGCAAGAGACCATGAGAAATCATTCCAATAGCTACAAGACAAAGCAAAGAAGAATAACACAAGATTTATTGGGGTAAATGAGAAAACTTCATGCCGTAACAATCATAAAACAAATGCCATAACAATCATAAGTAAAATACATCTAATACGGGAGCACCAAACTATATAAGAGAGTTATTGGTAAACATGGAAAATCAAATGAGCAATAACACAGGTGTATTGGGAGACCTCAATACCCCACTGTAACACAGAGACAGATCACCTGGGCAGAAATCAGAAAAGAAATATCAGAGCTGAATCAATCCTGTGAACAAATGTATTTAATAGGAAGAAGCCATGTCCCACGGCCACATGGCAGTGGCCCAGAGAGATCCAGTGAGACCAGCACTGACCTGGTGAAGAAGCCAAGCCCCAAGGTCCCACCATCATTGCTGGAGCATTGGTGAACTACCACCCCGTGCCTCCCTACCACTTCAGGAACCCTGAATGTGAGGAACCCAGGTGCCTAGTCCAATCCATTACACCACGGGACTGACAGTCAATGCAGGAAGCACCTGGGATACAGCAATGGGCTGATTCAGAGGAACACAAGAAAATATCAAGATGAAAGAGCAAAATACAATCTCAGACCTCCAGCCTACACAAAACGAGTCCTGGAGACACAGGCATAGTATAAATTAGAGATGACACACCTAAAATTTCTGAAAAGATAACAAATGAAGTAAATAAGTAACTTAGTTCTTGTATTGTTTGGTTAATTTACATGCCTATGTCTCATGATCTGGAATATTATTCTGAAGATAACAAGAGGCATTATGGCAGTTGTTATTAATTTTCTATTATCTTGATTTGAAGTCCAGTATTGTTTACATTGTTATGTTTTGTTTGGTCTTGTTTTGTTTTGTTTTGTTTTGTTTGATTTTATTATGTCTCCTGGTAGGGGCAGCTATTTTGGAGATAACAATATATATATTATGGTAGCCATTGTTGATTTCCTATTATTTTGTTTTGAAATTCTGTATCGTTTTCATTGTTTTGTTTTGATTGACTTTTTTCTCTTTTATTTTGTTTGTTTTTTTCTATAAAATAAAATGAAAAAAGATTAGCCATTAAAAAAAAGAGAAGAAATGACACAATCATAAAGGAAATGCTCAGTATATCTAGAGATAGAAAAAAATACAGAAGGATAAGGAAATGAAGGAAACTGTGAAAGATTAATGTAGGAAAGAAATAGACTGTATGAAACAGAAATAGAATGTATTCAAATAGATATCCAGGAAATTAAAACTTCCATTGAAAGCTGGCAAAACCACTCGAATTAACCCAAAGACAAACTTTCAGACCTTGTAGACAGGATTACAGTTAGCAATCATGAAAGGAAATATCTCTTAAAAATAACAAGAGATCAAGAAATAACAATTTGATAGCTGCAAGGCAGTACAAAGAAAAACAATATGGGATGGTAAGTGTCAACATAAATGATAGAAAAGACTATCTGCAGAAGTAATGGGAAAAAATTTTCCCTAACAAGAGGACAGAAACTGACATACAGATATACAAAGTATATACAACTCCAATTAGCCTTGACCAAAATAAATCTACACCAAGACATATAATTATCAAGATCCTAGAAATTGAGTAAAAGAACAGAATATTAAAACTATTAGAGAAAAGAAACAGATCATCTATAATGGAAATCCCATCAGAATCATGGCAGACTTCTCAACACAAACCCTCAAATTGAGAAGATTTTGAAGTATTTCAAGTCCCAAAAGAAAACAAATTGTAACCCAGATTGATCTACCCTGCAAAACTATCTTTCAAAATTAATGGCTAAATAAGATACTTTCATGACGAATGACAATTGAAGAAATTCATGACCACCAAACTAACACTACAATAGTATTGAAAGTTATTCTAGACAGAGACAAAAATGACCACAGTTCCAAGTACAATAGCAGAAAGAAATCACAAGGCAGGGCAAGCAACTAAACAGAGGGAAAATCAGGGAACAAACAGCAGGAAAATAAGATGATAAAGTTAAACCAATACAGAGCAGTAATAACTATCAGTGTAGATGGCCTCAATCACCAATTTAAAAAAAAAAAAACTAGACTGGTAGAATGGATCAAGAAACAAAATCCAACAATATGCTGTACGTAAGAAACACATTAAATTCAAAAAGAAATTTATAGGCTGAAAGTCAAAGGGTAGAAAACAATACTCTATGCAACAGGAACCCCCCCCCAAAAAAAAAGCAAGCATAGCTATTCTGTTTGCAGACAGAATGAACTTCAAACCAAGAAAGATCCAAAGAAATAAAGTAGGTGACAATGTATTTGTTTGGGGAAAACTTCAAGAGGAAGAAATAACGATCATGAATATGTATGCAGCAAATACTAGAGCAACCAACTATATAAGACAAATATTAACAGATATGAAAAGTCAAATAAACAATAACACAATTGTAACAGGAGACCTTAATACCTCATTGCCTCAGAGACATAAAATAGAGAAAAACTAAGCTAAAAAATATCAGCACTGAAGCAAACCTGTGAAAAAATAGACTTAGTAGATGTTTACAGTGTTCCACCCAACAACATTGAAATATACATTCTTCTCAGCTGCATATGGGATGCTCTCTAAAATAGACCATATTCTAGCTCACAGAACACACTTAAAATGCAAAGGAATTGAAATTATCCCAAGCATATTATCTGACCATATTGCAATAAAATTGGAAATCAATAGTAAAAGAAAGTGAAACAACTTGATGAACACATGGAAAGTAAATAACACCATCCTGAACAACCAATGAGATACAGATGAAATTAAAGAAGCAATTAAACAATCAAATGAAAATGCAGATACAATATTCCAGAACTTGTGAGTGAATTCTCACATTAGGAAAGCAGAATGAGCACAGTTAAACAACCTGATCATCAAGAAATCAACAAATAACAAATACTGAAGGGACTGTAGGGAAAAAGGAACCCTTCTCTGCTTTTGGTGGGAGTATAGGCTGGTGCAATCACTGTGCAAATCAGTATGGAGATTCCTTCAAAAGCTAGGATTACAGGTTCTATTTGATCTAGCTATGTAACTTTCTGGGTATCTTCCCAGAAGAATTAAAAATATCATGCCACAGCAATATACATTAACCCATGTTTGCACAATTTATAATAGATAAATCCTGGAAATGATCTAAGTGCCCATCAACTGAGGACTAGATTAAAAAAGAGATTTGGTATTTTTATATAATGGAGTACTACTTATTCATAAAGAAAAATAAACTTGAGACTTTCACAGGTAAATAGATGAAACTTGAGACCATGCTTATTAGTGAAATAAATCAGACTCACATGTATAAATTTTGTATTGTCTCCCTGGTGTGAGAAATTGAAAGTATAAACAAGGTCTAAAAATGAAAATAAATACTGTGAAATAGGAAGAAATTATTAAAAAGGAAAAAGTAACTAGGATGGAGGAAAGGGTAAAGGAAAGAAGGAAAAAGGGGGAAATGCTAGTTACAGTATTAGTGTCTCTTAGTTCACAGAAAAGTAAGGATTGTGCTAACATCAATCGAAGAATTTGTGTGCCCATATCTTGTACTCTGAGTAACTACTTTAAAGATAATAATTGCAATATATTAACCATTGTTTTCCTATTGTCTTGTTATGAAACTTCATTTTACCTTTTCTCCATAAAACGAAACAAAGCAAAACAAAAATAAAAACACCACTAACATACTTCTAGCTAGTCTAATTTAACAAAGAGATGAAGACTGAAATAAATAAAATCTACAGTATAAGTAGAATCATTACAACTGATGCTTCACAAATAAAAATATTCAACAGAGACTATTGTAAACAATTTTATGCCAAATAATTGACTCACCTAAAGGTAGCGGGTAAATTCTTGTAAAAATACAACTTACCAAAAATGAATGAGGAAGATGTAGGAGGCCAAAACAGAATAATAATAAAGACATTAAGTAAGTAATCAAAAACCTTCCAAAAAAGAAAAGTTCAGTACCAGATGACTTCACAGCTAACTCCTACCAAATATTCAACCTAGGATAAATCTCAAAACTTCTGAAATTCTTCCAAAAAATGAGAACTAAAAGTAGTAATTTCAATGCATTTTATGACACCTGAATTAGACAAATACATCACAGAAAATGAAAACTACAGACTGATTTTTCTGATCATCAATGCAGAAATACTCAATAAAACATTAGCAAAATAATTCAACAAAGCCTCAAAAATACCAGGAATTTATCCTTCTCGTGCAAGTCTGGTGTAACATTGGTAAATTGCCCAATGTGATGGATACATGGCATTAACTGAATGAAAAATGAACTGAATGAAAAATGAACTGAATGAAAAATGAAAAGAACACAATTACCTCAACTGATGCAGAAAAAATATTTAACAAAGTTCGATGCCTTCTTTTCTTTAAAAAAAAATTGTCTCAATAGTTTAGATACAGAAAAAAAGTTCCTCAACATGATAAAGGTCATATGTGGAAAGACCCACAACTCTCAGTATCTGCAGGGAAAACATGAAAGTACATTCACTAAATTCTGTACAAGACAATGATGCCCATACTCACTACTTTTACTGAACATAGTTCTGGAAGTAAATACAAGGCAAATCCAATAAGTAAAAGAAATAAAGTCATCTAAATTGGAAAGGAAGAAGCAAAAGTGTCTCTATCTTCAAATGACATGATCCTGTACAATAAATATTTCCAAAGAACATGCACTATATACAAGAAATGCAAATGTTATATGTTTTAAACACAAAGTTAAAATAATAATGAAAACAGAAACAGGGAATTCAGTGTCAGAGGCAACAAAGTGGGAGAGATGCATTTGGGAATAAAAAGAATCAAAATGGATTTCATATAAATATACCTACTTGCCCAGATCAATGCATGTATTGCAAATACATACTAATAAAATAAAAATTTAAAAATTCAAGGTGTCTACAAAAATCTATTAAATAAATTCAATAAAATCTCAGGGTACAAAGACCATATAGAATAATCAGTAGCATTTTTTTTTCCCTGTGGTACTACAGCTCTAAACCACTACCTCATACATGGCCCCACATCGACCAGGGCAATAGTATAGAAAGCCCAGATACAAACCCAAGACTCCGGTCAACTGATTTTCTACCAGGGCACCAAGAGGACACAATTTGAAAAGGTAACATCTTCGATAAATGGTACTGGGAAAACTGGATTTCTACCTACAAAAGAATACAACTGTACCCTTATTTTACACCATTCACAAAACTTAATATAAAACTTCAGTGTAAGATCTAAAACCATAAAACTCTGTGAAAAGAATATAGGAGAAAAACTTCTCGACACTGGTCTTAACAATATAATTCTGGGTATTACAACAAAATCTCATAGTACAAATGAATAAATGAGTGGGAATATACAAACAACTTCTGAATAGCAACAAGAACAGCAACAAAAAAACCTCAAAAAAATGAAACTGCAACCTACAGATTGGGAAAAATATTTTCAAACTGTAAACCTGATAGGAGGTTAACATGGAAAAAATATATAGAGCTCATATATATGCAGTAGTAGAAAAAAATCAATTAAAAAATAAACAAAGGGCCAAAACAGACATTTATCCAAAGAACATATGAAAGTGGCCAACAGGTATATGAAAATGTGCCCAACATCCTTAGTTATCAGGGAAATGAAAACTGAAAATACTAGGAGATGTTACCTTACACCACTAGAACAGCTACTCTCAAAAAAGTAGAAAAATAAAATACGTTGGTGAGGATGTGTTGTGTCCTGTTGGGGGAGAATGGTGTAGCTATTCTGAAGCAGTGTGCAGGTTCCCAAAGAAATTAAAAATAGAAATGCCATATGACCCAGCAATCCCTCTTCTGGGCATTTACCCAAAGGAAATGAAATCATCATTTTGTGAAGATCTCTGCATTCCCATATTCACCGCAACATTCTTCACAATAGCTAAGACTCAGAAACAACCTAAACGTCCATCAGCACATGAATCAAGAAAGGATTGTGGCACAGACACCATGAAGCATTGTTTGGGCTTAAGAAACAAAGAGACCTCAGATTTGCCACAGCATAGATGAAAGGAGAGGACAGTATGCTAAGTGAAATAAACCATATACAAAAAGATTATTGCATGATCTCACTTATATTTGGAATCTTTTTTTTAAGGAGTAAAATATATGAAAGTAAAGAAAAATAGTAGCTGCCAGAATCTGAGGCAGAGAAATGAATGAGATGCAAGTTAGCAGTTACAAAGCAGCAGGTATACAGGACAAGCAAGTTCAGAGATTAATGTACGATCAGAGAACCGTAGATTAACACTATGCTGTATTTGGGGAACAACAAAAATGAAACTATGTAGTGTTATTGAATTAATGGATACCCATGTTAAAAGTGAACATCTAAAAGAACAAAGTTGAGGCTGAGGAATAAATGGGAAGGAGGAGGGACACACAGAGATTGAGCAGTGAGCACTAAGTTATAGTTAGGAATAAGAATTTCTGGTGTTAGTATGTTGTATATTTAAAAAAACTTTGAAAAAATATTTTGATGCTGTCACTATAAAGAAAGGATATTTGAGGTAGTCATCTTGGTCAAAATATACTATATATTCATGTTTTAATGAAACATATGGTATACCAAAAAAATGTACATTTTTATGTTTTATGTATCTGTTTGAAACAAATATAACTTAAATTAAGAAAGACATTTTTATAAAAAATTAAAGAAAAAATAAAATTATTATGACTACTGAATATGTTCCTAAGTTAGATACATGTGAAATTGGTTGAAGCAGGTCTTAGTTGGTGTAGCTAGAAAAAGTTGTTCACATTATCATATAAAAAACTTTTTTTTCTACTTTCTCTATACTTTCAAAATCTCAGGGGAAGGAATATCTGGAGGTAATTTTAGTATATATGCTGCCAAACAGCGGACATTTGGAGGTGATTGATATGTATATTAACTTGATTTTGGTGATGGTGTTACAGGGATAAGCATATAGCTAAATTCATCTAGTTGTATACATTCATTGTATACAATAATTGCTAATTATTTTATAACAATTGCATTTCAATAGCTAGTTAAAATAATAAAATAAAATTTAAGAGCTACCTTTTTTGCTTTTGAATAATATATTGATCTTTCAAAAAAAATGGAACGAGGGAAGAGTTGACTGACACAAAATCCAACCAATTTTAATAACCTTACAGAATGTTGAAGCTCCCAGTTCTCCAGTGACATCCTTGGTAGAAAGGAGAATGCCAGGGTCTGTGCTCTCTGTGGTCAATCATAGGCTGAGAGCTGCTCCAAGGAGGGGAGGTGACCCTGTCCACCACTTCCTGAAGTGGCCTGGCAATTTTGGGTGGTCTCCCAGCAACATTTGGAGCAGCCAGAAGAGTAAGTCTCATTCTCAAAGATGAACTGCATTGACACATACTTGAGTTCATTTCAGAGTAATTTTAAAATATGGGACTCCTTGCTCTCTCTGTCTCTCTCTCTCTCTCTCTCTCTCTCTCTCTCTCTTTCTCTCTCTCCCTCTCTCTCATTCTCTTTGATGTCTCTGCTAGATCATTCTTCACAGTATTGGAAATCATGAACTTTATCTTGAGACTGGATGTCAACTGTCCTTTCTCTTATGCTTTATTAAAAAAGAATGACAAGAAGCACCTGTTTTACTTGCCTGCCTTTGCTCCCCTTCTATTAAAGGACATTTTCATGACCATTAGCTTTTATTTAAAGAATGAAAGAATCATTATGATCTCTGCAGAGATCCTCCCCAAAGACTACTGGCCTTCCATAGACATGTAACATAGAACAAATTAAGTATAATATGAAATCAATAGCTAGACATTTTTTTTCTTTGAAAATAATTTTCTTACAGTTTAATGACTCTTCTTGAATAGGTTCTACTGTGCTTCATCTAATAGATGCCTCATACTGATGTTCTCTTCAACATCAATTTGAAATCCCAGGTAGTAAAAAATCACCAGGCTTCTAATTTAACAATTCCCCAGTACAAAGACAATGTGAATGTGTGATGTCGTTAGTTCTGTCCATTTCTCCTTGTACATATCAGCAAATGATTTCAACAGAGTAGAAACAGTTCTCCCTATACTTTCTGTCACCTAGTCCTAGGTCTGCAATCACAGGTAGGTATGATGCTCTTCTGCAGGAAAGAATTCAGAGGCTGATAGATAACATTCTTTCTTGTTTCTCTACCTACCAATCCGAAATAATCCTCTACTGCTGGCTATGTGTCTCCCATATTCACTCACTTTATCAGCTAGCCTCATACTGAGTCATCTGCCCTAGACCTGGCACAGGACTGAATTCCTGGAATATATATATACACACCTAAAACACCAGGAAATAGTCTCCAGTATTTTCATCATTCTGGTTGCAATTTTGAATCATTTTAGCTAAAATGAGTAGTTCCTCTTGGTTACAGATTTATCCCTTGCTCTTCTTTCTATCTCACACTAAATTCTAAGTCAACAGATACTGTTTATTCAACACCTACACTAAACATGATACTGTTGTTCTCTCATTTAAGATTTGCAAGAAACCTGAAGGTAAGTACTTTTTTTAACAGATGAAGAATCTAAATCCTAGAAAGCTTAGACATTTTTTCCAAATTCTTTGTAGGTTGTGGAGTAAATGTCCATCTGTTTTACTCTAAGAGCTCTACTCATAACTGCAAAGTTATACTTCTTTTACCATCATGCCTCTAAATAGTGTCTATTTGCTATCTCATTTTGAGTTGAAATATGTACCCCAAAAGATATGTTGAGCCCTAACCCATAATCCTGCAGGATACGAATTTATTTGGAAATAGAACTTTTGAAGATGAAGTCACAGTAAAATAGGTTGGACTCTTAATTCAATGATGGGTGTCCTTAAAGGTCAAGAAGGTCTAGATGCAGACAAAAGAGAAACCATGTGAAAATAGACGTAGAGATTAGAGTTATGCTGCTACTATTCCAGGTATGCATGAGTTTAGCAGGAACTGGAAATGGCCAGGGAGGGTCATTTCCTAGAACCTTGTGAGGCAGTGCTACCCTGCCTATACCTGCATTTCAGACTTAGCAGTATTCGGATGAATCAGTGCCTACTTTAAGCCACCCAGTTTGTGGAACTTCACTGTAACAGCTCTAGGAACCTAGTCCAACCCCTCATGCTCATTTCTGAGGTACAAATTCGCACTCTCAATTGCTTTTCCACACCTTTCTTTTATGACATCTGAAGTAGATAGGATTTACAGTTTCTAATGCTGACTTTGGGACTTGTCTACGTACCCCATCTGCTCTTCTTCAATTGCTCCCTACACTGAGCACACAGTGTCCACAATTGGAGAGTTACCTTTGAAAAACTATCATTTACTCTTCATAGATATGTACTGGGTGGTGATACGATTCCAGGGACCAGAAGTAATAGGGACAAAAAGAAAAGCAATTAAAGTAGTCAACATTACACTACTGATTACCATAAGCATGTTGTAATAAGGGCTTTGTACATATTCCCTAATGTATTACTCATAATCACTCCATGAGTTAGAGCTAGTAGTGTATCAGTTTGACAGGCAGGGAAGCTGAAGCACGGAAAACATAGGTGACTTTCACACAGTCACACACCAGCCAGTAGCAGAACCAAGAGGAGAACCTAACCATCCTGACTCCAGAGCCCATGTACCCTGACTGAGTTCTCCTTCACTTGGGAGGAACCTGCTTCTGTTTTTAAGGGTTATACAGTCATGCAGAAGAGCTACAGTATTCAAGAAAGTGCTTTATGTGTGAATAAATATAAGGCTGTAAGCTATAAGAAGTAACATGAAGAAAATTAATCAACATTAGGAAGGGTCTAGAACAGTGGTGGCAAACCTATGACACGCCTGCTGCCGCAGGCCGTTTGTATCATTGAAAGCTCTAAAATGTTCAGCATCACTCATCTGGAACATCAAGATTCCATAGACTAGAAACAGTTTAAGATGAGACCTGATGGTGAAGTAATGTTTCTCCAGAAAAAGGGAAGAGACAAGAGGATTTCTGGACTAAAGAAACACGCGAAGATCTTAGGATGGAATCATACCAGACATGCCCCTCTCCTTGCTTCCTTCACTCCCCAAGTCTAACTGGTCACTGAGTGTTGGCAAGTCCATTTTCTAGATGTTGCTCACTCTCTCTACTTATTAGCTGTCAATTCTAGATAACAGTATTGCTTCCTGGCTGCTCTGTCTGCATTTACTCTGGGTCAAAATGACATACAACAGCCATAGTTGTAACTCACATGCAAGTTTCATTGTGCCTTTCCAGCTGCAAACACTTTAATAGATCTTTCTTGTGTTGAGCATGTCATTCTCACACGTGCTGTGCTGCTGTGGACATCCTGGATTTCAGTCTTCCGGGATCTTTTCTTCAGGTCTGATGATAGAAATCCACGGTTTCTGTCCTTGTCTTTGGAGAACAGTTCTACTAAACACTTCAGGATGTCATGGTGCCTCCATCAATTACAAAACTTTTCTCTGCATGCTACAGGGGTGACCCTGTGACTAAGAGCTGTTCAGTTATTATCACTTTTCTTTTGACAATGATTGGTCTAAAACAGTGGTTTTCAAAATTGAGAGTGCGTGGGAACCACCTGGAGTGTTGGTTAAACACAGATCAGTGGACCTTTCCTCAGAGATTCTGACTCTAGACCAAGGGTGAGACCAGAGAATTTGTATTCATAGCAGGTTTCAAAATGACACTACTTTGTTGGTGCTGATGCTGAAGGTCAAGAATAGTTCAGATGTAAGACATGGTGGCTTTAGATGTGCTTAATAAAGTGGAGAACAGTTGTCTCTTTCCTTTGGTATCTGCAGCTTGGAAGATGTTTGTCACAAACTGCCAAAAATCTCTCAACCTTTAACAGTTGGAAAGAGTCTATCTACAGAATGAGGTAATGTGGGTAAAATAAAGAGGAAGACAATCAACAGAGTTAAGAAAAGCCCAGGCGGCATAATCTGGGACTCTGGATCTGATTATCTCCAAGGCTAGTGTTACTTCTATTTTTCTTTTTCAATATATACAAGCACATCCCTTAGTACCTGTTCCCTTGACCTTGATTCCTTCTACTGCACACTTACTCTTTCAAATTAGATTTACTATATATCTTTTTTCAGTTACTTGCAACAGATTGATGCTGATTATATGAAAGGAACAACATATAAGAGGCTTTATGATGCAATACAAATGAACGTCTTTAACAACTGTCTAATCAGTTCTGGGTCTATACCATGCTGCTTCATCCAAATTTGTCAACCTCTTCTATTTCTTTCACCTCCCTCAGGGAGGTTCTGACTTCTGCAAAGTCAGAACCTTAAGATTTTTTCTACTACTGCTGTACTCAGAGATTTCAAGAAAAAAAGTTATATACAGGACACATAATTTATGGAATTATTTCATGATAGTCTCCCAAAGAGTCAAATACAAAAGAGCGGGTACAGGAAATCTGCCCACACACTAAGACACAAAGAATTCAGCTAAGGGTCTGGAGCCCATGACAATGTCCTACATGAGTCCAGGTGAAGGCCTAGAGCCCATGACAATGCCCCCCATGAACTCAACTAGATGCCTAGAGCCCACAACATTGATTCATGCAAGTCTGTTTCATGCATTTGCACTGCGAAGGCCCAAAGATTAGCAGTTTGAAGCTAGCAAGTGTGGGACTGGGGATTTAACTCAGTGGCATAAGCACCTGCCTGCCAAGTGCAAGGTTGTGAGCTCGATCCCCAGTACAAAAAAAAAAAAAAAAAAAAAAAAAAACTAGCAAGTGTGTGCCAGTGGGATGGAGGATCTGTGCCAGTAGGTTGAGGTTCTGCACTGGAGCAAGGAAGCAACATTCAAAGTAAGGACCAGAGCTACCCCAAAAATTACCACAGTCATCCTCAGCAACAATGAGTTCCTAAGCTCCTCCAGCAATGAGAACAGCTTAGTTCATATCATAAAGCCAACACATCAAGCTTCTCCTGGAGCTTGAACAGCCCACCATATTCCCCTCTGGAGCCAGGAACCATAAAGACCAGAACTCCCTCAAAGTTGACCACAGCCATTCTCAATGACAGCAAAGTCTCGAGCTCCACTGACAATTTGAACAGTGAAGTTCGTATTATGAATGAAGCTCAGCAAGCTCCTCCAGAAGAACCAATGACAAAAGGAGAACCAACAACAGCACGTTTCTTCCTCTCCAGTCCTCCCTCTTATGTTGGCAGTAGTCCTCAGGTGGATCATCCACACTCAACACCATGTTGATTCAATTTAGCTGGTATTACATGTTGACCAGCAGTTATCAATCCACCACAACTACCAAACAAGCAGATAAAGATTTGTGTAAGTAATTGTTTAATTTACATTTCCTCTACTGCAATGTGAATTCCACACTGGTTCAGAATTTGTATCTTATGTAAAATTCAGCCAAAAGACTAGATAAGTTTGATTTCATAGAATTAAAAACTTTGGTACATGACTATCAATAGTTATAAGACAACCACAGAATGTAAGAAAATATTTGCAAATAATACAGCTGATTAATATCAGATACACTGGGATCAGTGTACAGAATATATATATTTCCTACAACTCAACAATAACAAAAGAAAATTAACAATGGGCAAATATTTGAATGGACATCTCTCAAACAAATATAAAAATCATCAATAAGTATGTCAAAAAATGTTCAAAATTCTAATTATTTGAGAAACATAAATTGTGTCTTAATGAGATGCCACTTCCTGTATACTAGGATGACCATTATTTACTTTAAAAAATGGAAAGCAGTAAATATTGATGAAAACGTGGACATATTGGAAACTTTGTGCAGTGATGGTGAGAATATCAAATGGTACAGCTACTGTAGAAACAATATGGCTGTTCCTCAAAAAGTCAAAAATTTAATTACCTTATGATTATTCAGCTTGACTTCTGGATATGCACCTACAAGTACTGAAGTTAGTGATCGGAGTAGATACGGATGCATTTATGTAGATGACAGAATTATTGAAAATAGTCAAAAGGCAGAAGCAACATAAATGTCTCCAATTGGTAAATGAATAAATAGAATGAAGGATATGGATATTCCAAACTGCAGTGGAAACTTATTCATCCTTGAACAGAAAAGAAATTCTGACTCATGAAACAAAATAGATAAAACTCGAACATAGTATGCTAAATGAAATAATTCAGACTCATTTTCATTCACAGGAGATACCTAATAGAATTCATAGAAACAGAAGGTGGAATGGTTGTTGCCAGAGACTGAGGAAAGGGAGAATGAAGTTATTATTTAGATGATATAGATTTTCAGTTGGGAAAGACGAAAACTTTCTTGAAATGGTTGGTGGCAGATGTCTGTACAATAATATAAATCTACTTAATATTACTGAGTCATACACTTAAAATTGTTATAATAGTAAATTTTATAGCGTGTTTATTTTACTACAAAAAATTCCACTCAGTGAGCAACTGTACTATAATTCTTGGCATACAGTAGGTGCTCAAAAAACACTATCAAACAATTAGATAAACAGTAAATGAAAATGATAAATCAACAAGCCTTTTTATGAACAAATTTATAAATATTCAGACAGAAGAAAAAGCACAACCCATTTAAAGATAAATATAGGTTATAAGACATTATATATACAACTATAAGTCTCCTTTCCTACAGATAAAAACACAACCAAATGTACACTCAGAAGAAAGTCTGTAATTCAATCCATTAAGTGTGGCTATTTCTGGGTTGGAATTATGGGGGATGGACTTTATTTTGTTTCTACTCTATATACTTTGCTACTAGTAGAATGTCTGAAAATGAGCATAAATTACTTCTTACATTATAAAACAATCAATAAATATATTTTCACTTTGAAAAATAAATGTAGAGCTTGAAATGCAGCACAAAACTTTAGATGTGGGCTGACCAGAACAGGTTGAAGACAGCTATCACTTGCTACGTTCAGGACACTGAGCTTCTAATTTAGGATGAATATATCATATACCAGGCCCCCAGCAAGGTGTTTTCTGACTTCGGGTTAATTCTGGAAAGGTAATTACTCCCACAAACTGACGGCCCACTCTCTGGGGAATTTTCTGAACAGGGCATGTTTTGTGACACAAAAGAAAGAATGAGGAGATCGGAACTACAGGAGACTAAGCTTAGAAGTAACCTTTTGTGGTTGGCCTATTTTAACCCTCCTGCATCCATCCCACACATTGCTCACTAGTTTGTCTAACCAGGAAACCCGACCCAGAAAAATCAGACCTCAGGTGGAAAGTGAGAGGTGGCATTCCTCTGGCAGGAAGGATGTTATTGCTGGTGAATCACATCCGGTGGAAGCTTAAGGGACAGCTGTGGCACCTCCCTGGTCATGATTGGGTCACAGATGGGACACGAGGTTTGCACTGAAGTCAAGGGTTAGAACCTTGGAGCTACTATGGGGAAAATGATCATGCAAAGAGCGATGTAGATTCTTTCATACGACTGTTAGTAAATGGATAGAGGAGGCCTATAGAGAATAGGTTTGGGCATGGTTTTGTTTGGGACGTAATAGAGGGATCAACAAAGTTATCACCTGTAAGGCAGATGTACCTAGTGCAAGTTCCAGGTCTGCATTAAGTAGCTATGGGCTGTGGTCAAATTTTTAATCTCCTTGAACATCTGTTTCCTCTTGAAGTGAGGATGTTGAGCCTAGCGATTTTCAAGGCATAACTTAGGCAACTATCTAATGGGGCTTCCTGTGCCAAGTGTGACATTTACTAGCAGCATGTCTTAGAGTCAGTGGGCTGCAGAATAAGTTAATCCAAGTCTGGAGTCTAGCTGAGGCTGGTGCAGGTACCCACAGCGATACTCTTCATATAACTGTAACTGCCACTGTGTCTTACCTGCCATTTATGTCAGTAATAATTGTGTTTGCCTATATAGACCATCCAAATTGTAGCTAGTCGTGTTGCTAGTGTGTGTATCTGTCAGATACGTATACCTCACTGGAGGTCATGATTACTCATCAGTTAAATGAGGCAGCAAAATGTTAAAGAATTTGTCAAAATCGCACTGGCAGAGAGCAGCATAAGAGTTAGGATTTTCAGATTCCTCACTCCTAACCATCATGCTGCACTGTCTCTCTTAAGTAAAATGTCTCAGGAGCTACTCCCCTCCTTTGGTCCCATGTATTATAAATCAAAGATTCTTTAACATGAAAAAACACCTCTCAACTGTCTTGGAATTTGTGCTACTGCGGACCTTCCTGAAAAACGATCATACTTATGACACTTTTGAACCACTTTAGCGTAAGAAATGTTCACTCAAGCCACAACACACATTTGATGTGCATTTTGGAAAATGTGGGAATTTTCAAAATATTCTAAATCACATCTCTAAGGAAAGAAGGCAGAGAAAATTAACAAGTCATGCTGGTTACTATTTGAACATACACAATTGTTTGGAAAACCTGCAGAGAAGGTAGGCTGGGAAAATTCCTCTTCCTCATACAATGTGTTTCTAAGTCAACCTCCATATTTCCTGTGTGCCCTTTTCCTGGTGTCCCTACTGCTTCAGACAAAGAGCTACAATAGCACTCATCACAACTGCACATGACTGGTTTCTCCTTCTCTCTTTAGACCATAGTTGGTTGCTGGTGATTCCATGGCTTTGATTTATTTGTTCCGGAACTAACCATAGTTTCTCCTTTCCTAATGATACTTGACTTGGCATTCAGTCTTTGAGATCTGGTCCCAACTTAGTGTCAGTGCATAATGTGTCCCCTCCATTTTTGCCTTTGTCTCCTTTACCATCTCATGTTCATCGACTACGTTTACTATTGTCTATGCTTTAGTGAATACTACTGCTTTCCCCTGGAATGTCTCTCTGAGTTTCAAGCCTTAGATGCACCCTTGGAGTGACTCTTTCAGAGTTCGTTCCTCAGACCTCTGAGCCCCAATCAATTTGGCTGCTTTATCTGTTAATGGCTCTGGGCATGGAAATCTTGGGCCATTGAGTTAACACTCCATCCAACTGTAGCCCCCTCACTTGCCCAGGCCAAAGCAGATAATGCTGGATACAGGAATCATACATCTTGATATTCTTATCTTCACATCAGGAATGTCTATTCAACATTCTTTCAACACATTGGAAGCACCGAGGTCTGTGATGGGACTGAAGTATTTCGCTCAGAGTAAAATGCCAAGGTCTATAAGCCTCCTGCAATCTGAGTCCTCCTCCTGCTCTGACCTATCCAGCTACACCAGCTTCTTCACTGCTGCTAGAACATGCGTGGAATTCTCCCACCTCAGTGTTTGGCATTTGCCTTCCCACCCAGGTTTATTTTTCTCTAGTTCCAATCTGCCTCATCCTTTGCCAACTCCAAGAATTTGCTGATTCTTCTTTCTTTTGTGAGACCTCTTGTGAGAATTCAGGGTGCAGCTGCAGCTACCTCCCATCCTGACACTTTCAGGCCTCTAATTCATTTACTTTCTTCTCAACTGTCCATTGTCCTTGGACCTCCTTTGATTTTTATCTATTTCCTAATTACTACCAGTGGAACATTATAGCTATTCTTTGCATTGCTGCATCCTTAGACCTAGAAACCTACCTTACACATAATAGAAACCATGTCTTAGTGATAATTTGTTGATAAATAAAGGGACACAAAATTGCTCAGTCTCAACCCTGGTGTTTCTTATGGACAACCAAGAAGATGTGGTAGACTTGTCACCCAAGAGAAGTGTTCTTGTACATAAATAGAGGCGACCAACTCAGACTAGGACAGCCAGGGGAAATAAAAGTGGCATAGCTTGTTAGAGGAACAAATGAATAGCAAATGATGTGAAAATAACATTGTTAAAAGACAAAATGAAATCCCTTTGGCTCACGTATTATCCTTTCAACCTATCTGCAAGCTTTCTGAGGACTTGGTACACACTCAATGCCTCCCTTCACAGTCAGCACTTGGAGGAGGAAACCCATGAGCAGAGGCCTGTAGGATGAATGAATAGGCTCTGAAGCAACATGTGAGCTTGCAAATTTTAAACACCACTGGTGATTTGGCTGAGCAAAATCCTTGCAAATTTTAAATGCCACTGGTGATTTGGCTGTGAAGTGATTGTGTTTCCCTGTTTATCCATTTGACTTAGACACTAAGAAGGGATTTCACGGTCATTCACACTGGTATACGGTATGATAAAAGCAGGCATCTGTCTATAGGGAGGAGTTCTTTATAAAGCTATTCTGAAGTAAAAAAAAAAAAAAAAAAACAGGTCCAGTAAGCTGAGCTCACACCCATTACTGGAGATGACTCCAACAAATTTATTTCGGGAAATGGTATTAGGAGGAGAGTTGACACAGCCTTATCCTGGTCAATTTTATCAATGGTGATTTGGAAGGCATGACATCATTCTAAGCCACAGAAATCTCGTTGCCCTCATCTGCCTCCTGGGAAGGCTGCATCTGAAGAGACGTTGCCTTCTTAAGACAACAGGCCTTCAAAGAAATAGATGAGAAAAACTGGGGTCTATAGAAGGAAGGTGGTTTACCTAAAATCACACAGCTTCCTCAAAGTGGACCCAGGACTAAAACTCTTATCTACATTCCCAGAATTCAGGATTTTGCTTTACAAGACTGTTTCCAATTGCAAGCTCTTTAAAATAGTTTTGTGCCCATGATAAAGAAAAGTCAAAATCCTCATTTGTAATATTTCATGTGCAGATCACATGTAGCACAAAGCATGCCTTATTTATAGAAGGTCCCTACTTACATGATACTTGAGGTAAACTTCCCCTCAAAATGGTAAGGATAGTGTGGATCTTAGCAAAGATACCAGAAAGACCACCAAGGTTGGCCTGCACACACACAGACACACATGCGCACACACATCCCAAGCCTCCCTACACTTACATATACCCGGTGCTTAAAAATACTGTCTGAAGTCACACTTGAGAGAGAAAACATGTCACTGCCAAGAGGACTCAGGATCTCAGAATCTCATTTTCACAAATGACAAAAGGCAAGCTTACTTACCCACCAGTGCAAATTGGTCACTGTTTACATGCATCCAAAGACAAAATTCACAGTCACTTGCAGCCTCTAGGTTTTGTGCTGATGTGACTAATAGAGCTATTTCTTAACAGTTGATTAGAAGTATCTTCCAGCAAGAAACCAGAACAGAGGTAAAAAAAAAAAAATAGTCCAGAATGAAACAATTAATTCAAGACAAGAGTTAGGGACCGAATCACATACTTATCAATTTGCCTTTTCATCCCTTCAACTTATGTTACACGACTTCCAGTCACCTGTCTCAAGTGCAGAAAATAAGACATAACCTCCACACCTATCAGCAAAGTGGTTAGGAAATGTGGTTCTGAACTTCCTGGTAGCCAAAGTAAATAAGGAAATTTGAATCAGACATTTATATTATCTACAAAGACTAGAGGATTATGAGGAGGAAAGCAACCATGACTTAGGGCAAGAGAAATGTCCAAATATCGTAGCTTGTTTTTCAGATGCCCAGTCTGAACACATAACTTTAAATGCTCTAAAAGTGTGTTTGAGACTGTAAGGCTGGTGAAGGTCTGAAACTAGAATATCAATTCCTCCAAATCAAGGATTAGGCCTGATTTATTTCTGTCTTTCCGATAACTACACAGGCTTGACACTTTGATGATCCATAGTACATGAATCTTGAATAGTTTAATGTGACAAATAAAGAATTGTCCAAAACAGCAGAAAATTAGGGTCCAAATATATGTAGTTTAGACTCTGAGTGCCAATAAAATGCAAATCCCAGGAACTAGCATGAGGTAGAATACCAAGAGAGGTATCTCAAGAGAGCTAGAGTTTGAACTAGATTCTGATTGATGATAATCCTTCTCATCTCCTTGATGACTTAGAAGGCATTTCTGCCAGGTGTGGTAGCACATGCCTGTAATCCCAGTACTCAGGAGGCTGAGGCAGGAAGATCACTGTGCATTTGAGGCCAGCCTGGTCTATAAAGTGAGTTCAAGGCCAGCCTAAACTGTATAGTGAAACTCTGTCCCAGAAAAACAGAACAATAAATAAACAAACAAACAAATAAATAAATGGCACTTCTATATTCATAAGATCAGTCTAATTCAGAACAAACTGAAGTCGATTGGAATTATTTATTGTTCCCCTTCCCCATAATGGGAGCTACTGACACTTGAAAAGTCACCTGCTAGTCAATGTGCCTTACTAGAGTATTATTTGTGTTCTCCATTAGCATGTTCCAATTACTGGATTTACAAGATGTTTTAAGTATGAGCCAAAATTAGACAATGTGGTACACTGCTTGTAAAGATAGTCACAATAATCCTAACATCATTATATGGTTGGAGTTTTCCTGGCAAGTGTAACTTTAACTCAGGCTTGAAATGTATTTTATGCCCTACAGCCTACATTCTTCTCTTTTGAAATCCTGACCCTGTAATGTGCGTTAGCTCACAGTGGCTTGCTACAGAAGCAGTTCAGTAGCTTGACAAGTGTCAGGCCTGAGAGCAAGACCATCTGAGACTATGAAGCTCTAATCATATAGTTAACTGCAGTGAAGGTAAGTGATTCCAAATGAGACCAGCAGAAGAAATAGCCAATAAAATTTGTTGACCCCTAGAATTGTGAACAAACAAAATAATGTCCTTAACTTCAAGGTTTTACAATGGATTTTAAATAGCTATAGGTAACGAATGCAGAGGATATTAGTAAAATGTTAAACAATGAAGAAATAAAACAACTGGAGTCCTTGTGTCATGAACAATAGTAGGAGAATAGAACTTACTAAGTGCAGTTTTATGGTAAAATTAAGCAATCTGCAACAGTTACTTCTCTCTCTTCATGGCCAGAGTAAGATAGTGGGATGAATCCAGAGAAGCAACCTGCCTTTGCTGCTGGAGTCTTCCCACAATGTGACAGTCATGAAGGATCACAGCGGCCAATGCCCACTGGCACCTTCTTTCCCGATACCCAGCTCATCTGTGAATCTCTCTTAAAAGGGCAAGGGATATGGCATCTAGAGTGCATTTGGAGAAATACATTTTTCATTATATCTGCACTTGTCATAGCCAGATCAGAAATAAGTCTGGCCTTACAATATCACCTAAAATTACTCAAAGATACAGAAGAAATATAAAAGCAGTTTTCAAGGAAATAATCACATAATTCAGTGTTTAGTGGGATACTTGTGAAAAAAATGAAAATTCTTTTGAAATGCAATATTTGGAATGTTTGTTGGCTGACAAGTTGATATATTGGGTAGGTCCCTAAAGTCATGTTATACTTAAGCTGTTTTTAAATTTAAATGCTGTTTTTAAAAGCAGATTAATTTCACATATACTTAAAAAATATTTTTAAGTCTGTATATTTATTATCTGAAAAAGGAAACAATTTTTATCAGGAAATTTGCATTTAGCTATTGCAATGGCTATGATTCATTAAATGACTCATCCATATCTATATCTAATTTAGCAGTGCTGGTATATTTTTAAGAATGTTTTTGACTCGCAGTATGATGTTTTTGGTTTCTATATTTTAATTTAGTTGGTTGCAATCATTCTCAAAGTTCTGCAATATGGCCAAGAAATTTAAAACTGTTGACATGCCCACCAGACTCTCAGCACACTGTACTTTTGAGGAAACAACTCTCTATGGATGCTACAGTACCTGGGAAACTTGAAGCAATTTGTGCTAAAGAGAGATAACTATAAACTGTTTTGGGAGGAGGGGTACTAAAGGATTGAACCTAGGCACTTTGCACTGAGCTACATCCCCAGTCTTTTAAAATTTCTTTTTATTTATTTATTTAGTTTAATTTTTAAAAAAAAATAAGTTAGAGTCTCACTAAATTGCTAAGTTGTCCAGGCTGGGCTCTAACTTGTGATCCCCATACTTCAGGGTCCCCGGGTGCTGCAATTCCAGGCATGCACCACCAACCCAGTCTTCAACTATAATTTTTTACATTAAAAGATGTAACTATACGAGCCAAAATTTATTTTGCAAGTTTTCTTTTCCTTCAATTTATCCAGATGGCTTTGTCAACAAATGTTTTACAAGACAAAAGCACATCAAATCAATGTCTCTATTTATGATGCTAAATTTAGATGTTATAAAATTGTACTTTATCTCAATTTCACTCCAATCCAGTACAGAGTCTAAATGTATACAGTTGACAATAGGTACTCATCCAAATGTTGGTTCCTTCATGCATAGATACCCCAGAATGACACTGAACCACCTCTTCTGCTATTGCTCATCTTCAATCACTATTTAGCTGTTTGTTCAAAGTTGCCTTTAAATACCATTTGGAATGGATTCACAAATTCAGTGGCTAATTTTTTTGGTTTTTTTATAGAAACACTTTCTTAGTTCTTATTTTATTGATACTGGAAGACCTGTCACACAACTAAAAATATTGTTAAAAGATGAGAACAATATATAGTTTCAGATTTACATCAAAGAACGAGTGACGAAAATCTCAGTAGCTAGGGCATTTCACACCACTCTCTATAGAAAGACCACTGATCCTTTAGTTTCCACTCATGTTTTGTGCACACCTCATCACTTCATCTGTCATTGAACTGCCTTGCCATTTCCTCTGCCCCTGAAGCTGTGGCGAGGACCATAGTGTGGCTCCGTTGGGCACCATGCAGCCACAGCAGCAGCATTATTGGATATTTTTTCAGCAACACCTGACACAAGAAAGGTTAAGCTTTTTCTATTCAGTCCTGTCCATGGGCTGATTCTGAAGAGGAAGAGTTGAACATTTTAAGAGTAAAAAAGGTGTGAAGAAAAAATGCACTACATATGATTGTCATTCAGATTTACATTCAAGGTAAAGGAGGAGTGGCCAGTTGACCCTGTGTCTCACCTTCCACAAGATGACATCACATGGAAAACTTCCATTCCATTCCAGCTAACTTAAATGCAACTATTCAAAGACTTTGGACATATTGTTAGTTAATTGGGTTAGACACTTGGGCAATTTCTTCCAGGTGACTAACTTTAAGGTATATCCTTCTTACAACAGTCATATTTGAATGCATAAGTAGCATTTTACTTAAAAATCCCAGATGAAAATATTTTTATCACATTGGCCTTAAATTAGTACAAACATCAGGACCAATAAAATGCTTGCTTTAAATGCAAAATCATCATCTTTTATTTACATTTTACATATGTGGAAAGTGAGTTTGGAAGAGCAGCTTCCATTCTTTCAGTGTACCAGTGAGTTGCGGATACAGAGCATCTGGCTCCTTCCAGAGTTTGCTCTTTTATTGGGTTTTGTTGTTATGGTTGTTGTTTTAAATGATATTTCAAATCTTTCAATGAATACTCCACAGCCTTAAGGTCAGT